>CAJVPN010000553.1:0-25180 GCA_910592215.1 Entrophospora candida
TAAAAACCACATTAAATAATTTTTTTCCTTGATGAGTTTCCTGAAAGTGATATGTTCATTTTTTGACATGATTTTGCTTATTATTATTTTTTTTTAAAAATTTTATTTTTCACAAAGCACGACATGTCACGTTAAATCATTTGTAACATATATGAATTGATCAACAAGGGGGTTCCAATTTTTCTAGATTCGATTTCCAAATTTGGTAAAATACTTGACTGTAATACTAAGATGATTTAGATCCTGTCCTACCGCTTATAAAAATTCGTCAATTCGCCCGTCAGGAATTTTGTACATGTGATATTTCATTATCATGTCTAGAAAAAATAATTCCAAAAAACTAGAACCTTTACAGAATGAACTTGCAGAGAAATACCTTAAAATCAGAGAAGAGGTATACACCAAGAAAGCCGAGGATTCGATAGTTAGTTGATTAATATAATAAGAAAAAGTATTTTTAAAAAATCCCAAAATTGCGTTCTTTATATCTTTTGTTGTTATTATTATTGAATTTTTCAAAGGTCGATCTAAAAGAAAGCCGAAAAAGAATTAAAAAGTCAATTGAAGAAAATGAAAGAATCCTTTCACAACAAATAAAGCCCACCCATAAAAAAAAACCTATAGGAGGAAAAGCAATTCAATCAAATAATTCTCGTTCAATCACAAAAATAAGTGTCATAGTAAGTATTTATATATTTTTTATCATTATTCCTAGGGATATTATATTTATTTATTTATATTAACAAGGAATTTGAAGCTGGTTATCCTAAGAAAGAATATAAAAAATATATTGAACCATTCCCAATCCCTTACGTTAAACCAATACCAAAATATACTCTATGGACTCCGATTCTAAAGAATCTTAAGGCATTGATATTATTCTTAGAAGAGTATTTATTTATTAGATGATAATAATAATATTGTTATTATTATTGATCAAATTTTAATCTAGGCCGAAGATGATCCAGTATTGAGACATTTTTATTATTTCGGAGAAGATAATCACACAACAGATTATTTTGACAATTATGATCGAGTTGATATTGATAATTCTAATTATTATGCAGTTGAAGGTGATTAACATAGTTAGTTAACTGATTGAATTATCTATTTATCTGTTTATTTATTTGTTTGTTCATAACCATTATTTATTTATTTTGTAGAGGCAAAGATTGCTATGTTGACTATGGATTACTACTTCAACAAAAATAACATTACACTCAACACGATTGAAAATTATACAAAACGTAACACCAATCCTAATTCCAGTGCTAGTGCCAGTCCTAGTGACAACAAAGAAAATAAACTCATAGAAAAATTTTTTAAAGATTTCTCTAAGCTTCATGAAAAAGAAGATGCTCAATCACTATTAAACAAGTAGCCAATATCAATTAATATTTATTTTGTCCTCCTTTTTTCAGATTTATATTACTAACTTCAATATCATACAAATATAAAGATACATAGAATATAGAAAAAATTTGAACAATGATCAAAAAGATATTATGGAGATTGATAGGTAACACACATGCACATATATTGATTTTAATAGAGGTGATTTTCTGTTAATTATATATGTGTGAATATATATGTATAAATTTATATAATAATAATAGTCTATCATCTGAGACGATTAGCAATGAAGTGTTTGATACATATACAAAATTATTTTGTCGTCGTTGTTATAAATATAATTGCAAAAATCATGGTAATTATTTTATATTATTGGTTTTTTTTAAATTCATTATCAATTTGAAAATTTTTTTTATTTTTTAAAAAATATTGGGGTTTCAAGGTGGAAATTTTTCAGCTGGAAAGAAAAAAAGCATTCCTGTGCCTGTAAGTAAAGATCCTTGTGGACCAAATTGTTATCATAATATATTGTCAACATCTAATGAAGGAAAAGGAAAAGAATTGGCATTTGATTCATCCGAGTGGAGTGCTCAAGATATTATTTTGTACAATAAAGCTCGTGAATTGTTTGGCAGTGATAACCATTGCTTTATAGCAAAAACAATCAAATCTAAAAGCTGCCAACAGGTGATAACAACAATAATATTTATGATTAAAAAAAAAAAATTTCAATTGTAATTCATTTACGCATATTGAATTATATAGATATATTTGAGATCATGTCATGTTGATCCTTTTATTAAAAATAAAGATTCAGTGGAAAAAACAAAAGAAGATACAAAGAAAAAAGCTAAAAAAGCAGCAGCAGTAAAAATAGGTATTTTACTAAAAATTGATTTTATTGAATTTTATAGTTTATTAGTTTTAACTATATAAAAATTTTCCAAATTATTTTAAGATAATAATGCTCAAAAACAGAATGAATATACTACCTGTAATCATCCTGGTGAACCTTGTGATAAATCATGTCCCTGTTTTAAAGCAAATGTTTCATGTGAAAAATACTGTTTCTGTGATCCAGATTGTAAGATTGTTTATTTTGATTTATTGATTAATTTAATTTTATTATATATATATTTTGAGAGCGAGGGAGAAAATAAGTAATTTATAAAATCATCATTATCATCATCATCACTTCTAATGATTTTTAAAAGGTATCAGAAGATTTCCTGGATGTGATTGTCATAGTACTGGTGGTGAAATTTGTTTGGATACTAATTGTCATTGTTTTAATAGTGGAAGAGAGTGTGATCCAGATCGTTGTAGATGTCCTGCATCAAGTAACAATATAATATTTTCCATATAATATATATATAATTTATTTTTGAATTATATAAAATTAATGAATTTGATTTTAATTTATTAAAGAATGTAGTCATGAACCACCTGAAAATTGTAAAAACATGCCTATTTTGAAAGGATGCTTTAAGGTAATTTTATTTATATGTATAATAATGTATAATAATAATTAATAAATTAATAATAAATTTTACATATTTAAATATCCTTGTTTTAATAGCATACTTTGGTAGGTATATCAAATGTTTCAGGTTGGGGACTTTATGTTATGGAGTATGTCAACAAAAATGATTATTTAGGGGAATATGTTGGGGAGGTAAATAATTTATCATCACATGTTTTAATTTTACCAACAAACAACCAAACAATTAATTAATGATGAATCAATTTTTATTAAAAATTTTCCAAGTTGATTTCACAGAAAGAAGCTGAGAGACGTGGAAGAATCTATGATAAAAGAGGAGTTAGTTTTCTATTTAATTTAAATAAAGGTTAAGAGAATTAATTACTATCTTATGATTATTTTATATATTATATATACACGCATACAAATTAAAACTAAAACAATAGTACATGTATATTAATTACAATAGAATCAGTAATAGATGCTACCCGTAAGGGCAATAAATTTAGATTTATAAATCATTCATCTTCTCCTAATACGGCATGTCGTAGTATGTTATCTAGAAAATCATTATTATTATTTATCATTGATTTTTTTAAAATATTAATAATAATTATAATAGTTGCCAAGGTTAATGGTGAACACAGGATAGGAATTTACGCAATACAAGATCTTGAACCTGGACAAGAGTTGTTTTTTGATTATAGGTAAGAATAGAAAATATAAACATTATATTATTTCATCATATTTATAATTATGATTTTTTTAAAAAAATTATATTAGTTATGGTGGTGAACCAATAAAATTTAAATCCATTGAACGTGACGATGACAAATCAAATAATCAATAAAAAATCTGTTTTTTTGCTTCTCATGCATAATCTTTTAATTCAATAGTTGGAATGAATGAATCTTGACAAATGAAAAATAAGCATTACCTTCCAATATAAACATAGTGATATTGGCTTTGCATTTTGTATTCAGTATGATTTCTATTGGTTGTAAAGCTCCTAACGGGTCGGGTTCGGGTTGATTTCGGGTTAATAAAAAAATTTTGTGATTTACATAAATTTAAGTTTTATTTGCCTAAATTTTATTAATTAAATAAAAAGGCGAAACAGTTACAGTGGTTCAAAAGCTGCAATTGGGACGCAAAACACAATTCACGATGCAAGAGATGTAGGGTTGCAAGATGTAACTCAAGGCAATTCGTGACTCAAGACAATTCGTGACGCAAAACATAATTAAAGACACAAGGCTAGTGGGTGATGGCCGGAACTAGCCCATATTTTAGGCCTAATTTTGTGGTGAAGTTGGCGAAACCTAAACTGCGGGTGAAAACCAAGCGGTCAATTAAACTCTACTGTTTAATTTCCGACCACAAAAGTGTTTATTGATCAAAAAAAAGAATTGATTTGTTTTATTATTACAAAACGAATTAGGTCAAAAAATGACATTATTTTTATGATAATCATAATCTTTTTAAATAAATAAAAATATAAAATATTAATAAAAAATACAAAATGAAAGACTATATAGATCACATGTCCGGCATACAATTGGACGGCACTTCGATAAATCCGTTTTATTTATCATAAAACTTTGGTCATAGATTTGACAATTTAACCACAGTTTAGAGTTTGCCCATAGTTTAGGTAATTTTTAAGTTTCGTCACTAGTTTAGGAGCCTAAATTCCTAATTTCTATAAGTAAACTATTTCAGATGTACTAAAATAATTTTAACCGCCATCACTACACAAGCACAATCATGATGTGTGTATGAATTAATTCAAACTAACCACATATAAAACTCTTTATTTATTGCATGAAAGCTTTTTAATTTTTTAATTTTTAATGTAACATCAATGCTTCATAGCTAAAAAGGTTTTGTTAGCTAATGAATCATGTTGCACCATGAATTGAGACTTGCGTCATGAATTGCATCTTGTGTCAGTTGTATAAAATTATGATAGGTGATGCAATGCAATTTAATAATTTTGACCTCAAGTATAATTAGCACAGTACAAAAGTTTTCAGGTTTCGGTTCGGGTTCGGGTTTTTCGGTTCGGTCCTAACAACCCGGACCCGAAAACTTTGAGCCTTGGTTGGTTTTTAACTAGAATTTTATACATATAGGCTAAGTTCTCTATATATACCGAACCTCCGAGAGTCGAACTGTTCTCTGTAACGAACCAAGATTTTGGACCCGATTTTTTGTTAATTAAATTTGTTCTGTATAACGAACGAACTTAATTAATTCTCTGTTTATAACGAACTCCCTTTGGACTAATCACATGCAAATTTTTATAAAAATGGCGCTCTCTATATAGTTGTCTCGGTCTAAAGACCTCCTAAATTTTGTGCAAATTTTAAAAGTACAAAAGTCATTTTCTGTCCCACCTTTTAAAAAAATAGCTCTATTGGGTCTTTAGTTTTAATGTAATAGAGATTTTCTCAAAAAAATTATTTGTTGGTTACACGTAATATTGTAATTTTGTACGGAGATGGCTGGCTACCTACTCAAATATGGAGATCGCCGATTATATATATTAATATATTTATTGGAGTTTGTGATATATTACTGGGTACCAAATTGACAATATCGTGATCATAGATGCCACTTTACTTTATGCTTTTAGTAATAATAAATAAGAAATTGATTCCTTATAACTACATATTTGCATTCGCAAAATAAGACGGAAAAATGTCATCTAACAAATTAAAAAATTCTTTGTTGTGTGTGTCAAACAAAAACCAGTTTTCATTGTTTAAGTTTGTTTACAAAAATAGATCTATTTTTCAATTCTTTTTTTCAATTAAATAATACTTGTTAGAAATTCACAATTTTTATTGCAAAAAAAAAAAAATTTAAAATAAAATAATGGATCTTATTAATCCTGCAGTTGGATATATATTAGCTATGAGAATTGAATGTTCTTTGAAAATGTCTGAAGTAATCAAGCCAAAATTAAAGTCAAGGTTGTTTAATAGACCCAAAATACAATTAGAACTTAAATGTGGCACTCAAAATGCTTTTACTGCATTGTCTGAATTGTAAGTGCAAATTAATAAATATTACCATTAGCGTTTTTATGGTTTTTTTTTAATTTTATGCTTTCATTAAAAAAAGAAGACAAAGCAACGACGACAAAACAGAAAAAGTTGCAGTTTGGGATGAACATATATTTTTCAATCTTTCATCAAAAGATGATGAATTAGTAATTTACGCTTACAATCATTTATGTGGTGGAGCTGAAAGTCGTCTTGGCAAAGCCGTAATTAATTTTAATAATTTAAAAAAAAAGCGTCCAATTAAAGTAACTGAAAAATTAATCCACACTGACGGTGACAATATCAATGGTCGTGTCGAGTTTTATTTATATTTTCTTGCTAAGGTAAATAAATTTTTATATCTATTAATATCTATGTTAGTATTAATTAATCTATTATTTAAATAGGGACTAAATCATGAGAATGGTATACCATTATATGATGATTCAAGTTATAATAAAATTGGAATGTTTATCATTAGCGAGATAAATTAGTATGTTACATTTTTTTTCTCTTTCAAAATTCCAAATAAGCTACTTATACCAATTTATACTTTTATTATTATTAGTGTTGATTTGTATGGAATGAATGGATTGATGGAATTTATGTTGAACGACAAAGAAAGGCATTCAACAAAAAAATATTGGCGTATTAATGAGAGACATTTTAAAGGCCATATTGCATTGCGTGTAAACACATTAAACAATATCACGTTGTTAATACAATGTCGACACAGTGATGGAAAGCTTTCTTCAAGGAAAATTATTCTTTCTTCTGATACCGAGGATCGAAGTATTTGGGAAAAATTAAAAACGAGTAATCCCTATTTGGGTAATCAATCAATTTCTATTTATTAATTTGATTATAATCATAATATATTAATATACTAATATTTATTCTATATATTTATATATATAGTGAAAGAAGAAACATTGCAGATGAATGGTATTGAATATGCCAGAATCTCTTTTCAACTATCATTTTTTCGGATGGTATATCCAAAAGAAGTATTATGTCCACCTACACCAAATTATCCTCATCCCGCAAATCAACCAACAACTCCAGATTCAACAATCGAACCCAATTTCATAGATATTCAATCTTCTGATGAATTTGATAACACAGATAACCCTTTCGACGACGACGATGGTTGTTCTAGTAATAGGGATAGTAGGATTGAAGGTCAAAGTTTTGATGAATATAATGGAAATAATGGTAGTGGTGGTGATTACGTTATAACATCTGGCGGTAATAGTAGCAATGGTTCTCGATCAATAATTACAACGCCATCGCCTCCGCCAATATGTGAAGATTCAGAACAAGTAATTTTTGATGCTTTTGTGTCAGATGATTTGATTCAAGGATCTCACAGTCAAATCTATCAAACAAAAGTCTTCAAGGGTCATCACACGTTAACCAAGGATGCTGTTATTATAAAATCTTTTGCTTCCAAAAATTATTTTAGTAATGAAGTTTACTATCTTCAAAAATTAAGATCAGCACATGTTGTAAAGTTTATCACTTCCGATGAAGACGAGTACCTATCAATAGTGGAAGATTTTGGTAGAGCCTTGGCAAAGGAAGCTCATAAATTTAACGATACTATTAGTATTTTTAAAGTATTTAAAAATATTTGTGCTGCAGTAAAACATTGTCATGACAAAGGCGTTGTTCACATGAATATTTCTCCCAGCAATATAATTTGCAAGTCTAAAAAAGATGAAATAGACAAGATCAGATTAATAGATTTTAAATTATCAAAAGATTTAGGCGAAGATTTACAAATTGAACTGCCATCATCGTCACCAAGTTTTTTAAACAACAATCCATACAATCAATTATATAGCGTCGGTTACACTTGTCCCGAGCTAATATTATTAAACCCACCCTTAATGTTCGCGTCTAATCAATATCAACAACAATCAATAAAACCTGGTAATATTTGTTCATACAAAATAAAGGTTAAGACAACAATTGATGTATTTAGTCTTGGTGCAATTTTATTCTTTTTGCATGTTAAACGTCCATTATATGAATCAGTCAAAAAATTGAAGGCCAGTTTAGATAATTTGAATAAAGTTTTGGATCAAGAAGATATAGAAAATCAGGTCGTTAGGAGTTTAATTGTTGGATGTTGCAAGTTCAAAGAAGATGAAAGAATATCTGGTGTTGATAAGATTTTTGAATTAATTGAAAGAATCGAGAGAGAATCTGATTTGGGAGGATATAACAGTTATGAAAATAGTAATGGCAACAATTTTAACAATGATAATTAATAATCAGAATGATAGTACCATCTTAGATAACAACAATAACAATAATGTTAGACGCAGAAATACACTGCTAGTAATAGGAGACCCGAGTTTAATAGTATGGGCGGTGGAATATTAAATGGAAGAAATGAAAGTAGCATTAATTGGTAATAGAAATTAAAAAAATTATCCTAAATTTCTATATTCATGACTATTTAATTGATTTGTAATTTATTTAATTTATTTTCATATTTAACTAATTATTTGATATCCCTGGCGAAAATAAAATTCATATGAAATATTTCATTGTACATAAAAAAGAGTTGATCACAACTTGTTACGCGATCACATTTCTCAATTCATGTACATAAATTTAGATGCTAATAATGCCTTATAAAAACTCGTAAAATAATTTCCGATGTTTTTGGTGGTGGTATATAGGTTAATGCTGCTGTAGCTTTCAGTTAGTATTAACAAAGAACCTATTGTTAAAGAAATTAATTTTTAAAAAGTTGCATACTCAAGGGTTGGCGCGCCTTGACGTAATAAAGATATGTTAACATTAAAGATTTCTTTGCTTGCCAATTGATTTGTTATTAAAAACAATTATCTTGTTGTCATACAATTGAATAATTAACTAATAAAGTAATATTTCTATTTATAAGGGTTTGTAAACTGATATATGATTTGCTATTCAAGAGGTAAATAACGATATTATAATTTCAGTAAATACTTACTATAAATCTGCAATCCATAAAGCTTTAGGAGATTAAGGTTTACACTATCTATTTGAGATGAGTTTTAACATTTTAGGAATTTTTATCCTGTCGTGACTGTTATTGGAAAAAAAAATTAGTTGATAAAAATTCAATTAATATGCTTTACAAATCATTAAATCTTACTCATCATGAAGCCTGTCCTTTTCTATTTATCATTTATTTAATGATTTCTAATATTCAAAATCAAGAGACACGACAATATCTCAAAAGGATTTAATTGGGTGATTCTCGCTGATCTATATCAGAACATTTTTTGTGCTATTTGTCACTTTGTTCCCAGGTTTTAAATTATCCCAAAACTCAATCAATGTATCAATTTGTCTTTAATTTGATATGAAATAATTAACGGAAATTGTGGAATAACAATATAAATATAATCAGCAATATAAAATCGTGTATAGATCACGTATACAGAGGCCCTGAGACATCGACAAAGACTATCCTTGTTGATAGATGACTATTTTTTACAAACTACACTGTATAGTTATTCCCTCCCATCTTCCAACAATAGGATGGATACGCCGAATGCAAGGACTTGATTGTTGCGTGAAAAAGTAATGGATGACAAGAATACATACCTTTCATGTGATGTTTTCTTAAAGAAAAAGCTATGCAAATTTATTATAATGTTTAAGAAATTTTTTTATTTATTTCTATTATTTACATAACTTAAAATAGAAAACTTACCTCCAGTATCTTTGGAAGTTAATTTGATGATCATTGTAATGATTTAGAAAAAAGATCTGCACTCCAAAAAGAATTTGTTATTGTGTTTGAAGAAAGTCTCAAAATTTTACTATGCAAAATGGGTATGATTTATATGCCAAAAATGTTCTACGTAAAGAGATACACCTAAAGATGGTCTTAACTTGTAATTTCCTTTTTGGGAGTATGATACGTTTGTTTTCATTTGAAAAGGCCCATATATTTGTTTCAATTTTTGTTTGTTTATAAAATTTATTACATTCATTTCACATTTTTATTCTCTTGATTTTCATATCAAAAAAAAGAAAAAAAACTTTATAAATCTTAGGAAAAATTCTATTCTATTTATCAGTTACTCATAAAATTTATAAAAAAATAATATTAAACGTAAATAATAATGGCTGAACAAATCGCCACAACAGCAACAACAACAACAACAGCTGCAATCACACCTTTTGAAATTGGAACAACCCAATTAGTCTTAAAAAACGAACAACTCTGTGAGTTTTCATTGATTTTTTTTTTGACCTTGTTATGTAAACATGTATTATATACACATATATGTGTGCAATTGTATTTTACAAAGTTTGTTTAATTTATTTGTAAATGATAGATCAAGGGGAAATCCTTGGAGGAAGAAAAACCCAAACCTCCTCGTGGGAGTACTTCATACATTATGTTGGTTGTGAGTATCAAATATTCGTTTTTTAAATTTTCATTATCCATATATATATTTACTTATTTTCCATAAAAAATTCATATATACGTTAGTGGATCGTCGACTTGACGAGTGGGTAAGTCATGAAAAAATTAGTCCAATAACAAAAAGCCCTAACCCCACCATTACAAGTAAAAATGGTAATGATAATCGGGCCAACAAAAGAAGAAAAACTGCTAGTGAAAAAGAAGTTAGTATTCTAAAATAAGCATAAGAACAACTAAATAAATAGTGATATAACCAATACATCTATTAACAGCAAGGGGTGAAAGTAAGACAAACGGATTCTGTTGTGATAGGTGAACATGAAATAAAGTGCTGGTACGACTCCCCATATCCAGATCCCTATAAAAATTTAAATAAATTATATGTTTGTGAGTATTGCATGAAGTACATGAGGCTACAGGGAACATACAAGCGTCACACGGTATGTCTTATAACAATTTAATTAGTTAGTTTATGTTAGTTCATGGTTGATTGATTGGTTGATTTTTTAATTATTTATTTATATGATTGTTACATTTTTATTATATAGCAAACTTGTAGACCAGAATGCCCTGGTAAATTAATTTATGAAAAAAATAAAATAAGAATGTACGAAGTAGACGGTAAAGATTCCAAGGTAATGGATTCATTGATTGATTGATGTGATATCTTAATGGTTATAATAGTTACTAATTTCTCAAATATTCTGCCTTTAAATCATAGTTATATTGCCAGAATCTTAGCCTTTTAACAAAATTATTTATCGATGACAAGTCAGTATATTTCGACGTAGAACCTTTCATGTTCTATATTATTACAGAAATGGACGCCGGAGGCATCGAGCATTTCGTTGGTTTCTTTTCAAAGGTTAGTTATCAATTAATTAACAAATGAATTGGATATATGATTAAGATGTTTTATTATATTGTTGGAGTCGATAATATTAATATTCCCTTTCTTTTTTTATCTTTAAATTATTTACAGGAGAAAATATCTTACGATAATTATAATTTGGCGTGTGTATTGATTTTACCACCATTTCAAAAACATGGTTATGGGAAATTGTTAATAGAAGCGAGTAAGTAATTGATATAAAGATCATATTTATTTGTATGTGATTAATATCTTGTACTAGTTTATTAAATAATTTATTAAAATTTAAAAAGGTTATGAATTTTCAAAGAGAGAGAATAAAATTGGTTCACCCGAAAAACCAATATCTGATTTAGGTCTTATGGGATTTCGTTCTTATTGGAAAAGGACAATCTTTGACTTAATTCAAAATTATATAAACTCTGCACCATATCGTGATGCAACTTCCTCCTCTACAAACACTGCCTCCTCTTCATCACCATCTTCTACATCATCGTCATCATCGTCATCGTCCACCAACACTCCACTATCATCTTCCCAAACTAACGGGAACAATCTAAATAAATTACACACACCCCTCTCCATTAGGAAGATATCCGAAGATACGGCAATAAGTGAAGACGATGTATTAGATGCACTTAAAGAAATGGGGTTTTTGAAATATAAAAGTCCAAAGTTAGATAGTACTTACAGCCCCAAACTAAAAAGAAAATTCGATAAAATGGCCAAGGAACATACACCGGCTATCTGTATCACTGAGAGTATGATTGACGAATATGCCAAGAGTCAAGGTTCCAAGAGACAAAAAACTATGTTGGACCCTGACAGTTTGGATTGGACCCCGGCAAATGTAAAATGAAATACTCTTTGGTGATCAATTGATCGTCAAAATAAATAGTAGTTCAAATATATGAGAAAATTAAAATAAAAATCACAATTACCATCATTATTACATTACCACTTGTGGGTTTAAGAGTGGTTGAGCTTGCAGGTTTAGTTTCTGCACCTTTTGCTAGTAATGAAATTAATCAATTTACTTCTGGAAATTAGAATGAATGAATGATGAATTATTATGAATAGTGCAAAGTGATTTTGGAATAAATGTCATTATAGTTGATAAATATTACGAAGAATGAGAAGAATATAACAATAAAGATGTATTAGCAAGGTTTTACAAATATCAATAATACCATCAGTATTTAATTATCAACATCTAATATTTCTAATAATAAATAGAAACAATCGATTATTTTCAATTAATCCAAAGAATTGAAATATAACTATCAATTGGTGTACTTGTTGGCCATTTCGTCCAGATGTAATGTAGAATTAGGACTTGAGGAATTGTTTAAACATAATTTATGCCAAATCAACTAGATTTGGTCAAGAAGGTAAATTATTATTATTTTGGGAGGTTTTAATAAGTGAGAAATGTATAAAAGTATATATTTTTTAATTATGGTGTATCTTCGGTAACTATCATCATTTAATTTAGGTGTATTATGTAACATATGGAAATATATGTGTGCGTGCTTACATATAATTTTTGAAAAGCATCTTGGACGTAAAGATTAAATTTATTAGGTAGAGCTAATTAATTAATATATAATTTATTAATATCAATTAATATTGATACAAACAATAATATTGTTTTTATTTAGGCTGGTTTTATTGGTGGCGGATCAATTTGTGTAGTTGGAGTTTTATTGAAATCAATTGCTGGAATTAGAAAAGCATTTGTTGATTTTTGACTAATTATTGCAATTAATTATTTTTGATGAAATATTTAGCAACATTTGAAAAATATTCTAATTCATTATTATTAAACTTGTTGGATGGTGATGTTCATTTTTACCAAAACTAAAGATAATAAATATTCATATATTGCCATACCAATTTATACATGTTTTTTATTTTTTTATTTTTTTTTTATTGTAAAATAAATAAATCAATTGGAAATAAAAAAATCTTAATCGTTAGTTCGGTAGTCCGTGTAACCGATTAAATACGCGTTTTTTAATTCAATTTATTTTTTTTCATTTGCTCTTTACTCACATTAAAAAATAATAATATAATATGGAGAACGTGTTCGAGAATAAAGAAAATAAAATAGTTAAACAAAAACGATCATTATCACCGAAAAAACAACTTCAATTACAACAACAGAAAAAACAAAAACAAAGTCAATATCCACAACAAGTGATAAAAATATCACCTATCAATAATAATAATAATAAAGTTAGAGCAGAAAAGTTAATACCTATAACTCCAAGGAAATTATTCGTACTAAGTATTGAATATTCAACTTATTTTGAGAAAAATGGAAAACAGAATAACGAAAAAGTAATTTATTTATTTTATATATATCTATCTATTCGAATTTAAATATTTATATATTTCGATTATTAAACTTTTAGATGGTGCATTTGTTGGACCCGATAAAAAATATTGAATGTTTTTTGCATTTACGTGATTTTTGGTACGATACTTGTGTTATGGAATGTAAGTTTATTTATTTATTAAATTTATTAAATTATTAAACTATTAAATTTTAAATTTTGAATATTATTTTAGGTGATTGTGTTAATGTAATAGGGGAGTTTGATAATGAAAATCATTGTATTGCTGATAATTCTAAAACATTGGTAATTGTAAATCCTGATCTATTATTAACCGCAACTCGTGTAGCTGATTCTTTTTCATGTTTAAGAAAAGCAATATTACAAGATCGTGTAAAAGCCAATGATTCAATCAATCCCTCTGCTATCATAGGAATTTTGTGTCATCAACTGTTTCAATCATGTCTTTCAAATCAAAATTTTTCAACAAAATTTATGGAGAAAAAATTACAAGAATTAGTCAAGCATACCACACAAAAAATTTATAGTGCTAATCTACAAGAAGAAGGGGTTATTGCTGAGTTGAGAACTATCATACCAAAATTCCAATCATGGGCAAAAACTTTCGTTGGCAATACCCCATTAAATAGCATATTCACCGATGTTAATAATTCCACAAAAGTTGCTATAAGCAAAGTTTTAAATATCGAAGAACTTATTTGGTCACCAAATTATGGTTTGAAAGGAATGATAGATGCGTCACTTGAGGCTAAAGTTTACACTGCTGCTGCTGAATTAAAGACGGTTGTTATGCCATTTGAATTGAAAACTTCAAAAAGCTCTTCATTAATCTTAAATCACAGATCCCAAACTCTCTTTTACACTCTACTAATGTCTGATCGTTATAAAGTTGGTGTTGATTCTGGTCTTCTCTACTATCCAAAATCTAATGATTGTGCCACAACAGGAAAAATGTATGCCGTCAATGCATCACATGAAGATTTGAAAGCACTTGTCATTAGGAGGAATGAGGTTGCATACTATGCAAAAAATGGTCAAATATTGCCGCCAATGCTTAAGAATGAATATGTCTGTAAAAATTGTTTTGTAAGATCTAGTTGCCTGTTGTATCATAAGGCCGTTGAGAAGGGTAATGAGGAAACAAGTGGTCTTGGCATGTTTTTTAAGCAAGAGACAGGACATCTGAATAACAAATATTCAAAATTTTTTGGTAAATGGGATAATATTATTCATAAAGAAGATATGGAGACTGATGCTGTATATGTTCGGCAACATATCTGGAATAAACCAGCGATAGAACGTGAAATTGTTGGTCAATGTTTAACTGATATGAAGCTAGAGTTGGAGAGTGTAATTGATAATTCAAAATCTGAAGAATCACGTAAATTTAGATGTAAATTTACAAAATACAATAATAATAGCAAAGATGAAAATATACATAAACTTCATCGTCGTCATCGTCATAATAATAGAAATGATAATAATGAGAACGAGATAGCAATAAATCCTATTATGAGCAGTCAATTTTGTGTTGGTGACTCTGTTGTAGTTTCATCAGAGAAAGATAAACAATATGCATTAGCATTGGGTAATGTCTATTCTCTTTCGTCTGATGCTATCTGGTTATCTTTGGATCGTGTTCCATTTAATGGTATAAGACACGAGGAGGACTTTGATATTGAATCATGCCACACTTTTGTAAGTTCACTAAATAGTAGTAGTAGTAACAGCAGCGGCGATGATGATAAGTATAATTCAACAATAACAACAACTTTTCGTATTGATCGTGACGAATCAACTCTTTCTATTAGTTTGATGATAAGACAAAATCTAGTAAAACTCTTAATGAATGTTGAAAATACTCACCTAAGGAGATTGGTGGTAGATGGTATTTTGCCAAAATTTGATGATAATTCTGAAGAGATTAATTGTTTTGTGGAATCTGGAAAATTAAATGATAATCAAAAAAAAGCAATGAAATTGGCGTTAAATGGTATTTGTCCAAGAAAGAAACCAAAAAAAATTATAATATTTAATTTCTCATTTTACATTTTTACTAATGATATTGTTAATTTTTAGCACAAGATTATGCGTTAATATTAGGAATGCCAGGAACAGGGAAAACCACTATAATTGTTGAAATAATTAAAGCATTGGTAGCAATGAATAAGTCAGTTTTAATAACAGCTTATACACACACAGCAATCGATCATATTTTACTGAAATTGGTTGATGAAGGCATTGACATCTTGAGACTTGGATCTCGTGAAAAAGTAAAACCAGAGCTTCGGAATTATACATTTGATAATTTAGCATTTGAAAGCGTTAGAAAATTAGATGAAATTATTCAAAGTAAAAAGGTTGTTGCAATAACTTGTTTAGGAGCGAATCAGTAAGTTGATGATAACAACAACAATAATAATAATATTATTATTATTGTTATTGTTATTTTTAATTTTAATTTATTTTTATTTTTTTTAATTTATTGTTTTTGTTTCTCTCATCCATTCATCCATATCCAATATATTAATTAGCTGGATTTTCAAAAAGAAGCAATTTGATTATTGCATAGTTGATGAAGCTTCACAAATGATTTTACCAGTATGTATTGGACCATTATTTAATGCCAAAAGATTTCTTCTAGTTGGTGATAATTATCAATTGGCACCAATTATTCGTGATAACAAACAAGGAACAGAAAGGGTTGAAGAGGCAACAAGTTTGTTTAGAACTTTGTTGGAGACAGCTCCATATGCAGTTGAAATTTTAACTTCCCAATATAGAATGTCATCAGAAATCATGAGTATAACAAATATGTTAATATATAATTATAAAATGTCAACTGGTTCATCAACTATCGCAAATAGAAGACTTGAAATACCAAATTGGAATTCAAATTTTCTAGATGAATTTCACAATGACAACAACATCAACAACGTTAATAATATTTCTTGCAGTATAAATGGTGAAAAAAATTGCTGGTTAAGAAATGTATTAGATCCTGAGAGACCAGTGATTTTTGTCGACACAGATATCATTGATGGCGATGGTAATAATGGTAGTCCAAAGGAGGAGGTTGTTGGTAGCCAAATCACAAATAATTTCGAGGTTCAACTAATTTCTTTAACGATAAAAGCATTGTTAGCTGGCGGAGTTCCTGCAAAATCTATCGGAGTAATATCTATTTATCGGTCACAAATGAGACTTATAAAATGTTTGTTGGGTGATAAACAAGACGATATTGAAGTTTCAACAGTGGATAAATATCAGGGACGTGACAAGGCTTGTATTTTAGTGTCATTTGTTCGATCAAATTCTAAAGAAATGGTATGTTGTTGGACGTCAAAAATGTGTTAATTAAACATTGTAATAATAATATATTTATTAATTTTACTATATTTTTACACAATATTATAAAAGGTTGGTGAGTTGCTTACAGACTTTCGCAGATTAAATGTTGCGTTAACTAGAGCAGAATCCAAGTTAATTTTGTTTGGAAGTTGTAATACTCTTAATAAGACACCGCTTTTAAGAACAATTATTTCTTTCATGGAAGAGAAAAATTGGATAATTAAAAATCAAATTTGTTGTAATAAAAATAATATTAATTTTAAATAAAACAATAATTAATTAAATCAAATTCTGAGATGTTAATCTGGATTATTTTTTCAATATTAATAAATTTTTAGAATTTTAAATTGTTAGATGAGATTTCTATAAATTATAAGGATCAAAGTTGTAGGAAAAACATTGACAAAATTAGCAATTTAAAGTTAATTTAATTGAACCATTGATAATAGAATCTTTAATGATACGGTTTGATTGATTAATAATAATAATAAAGAAATAATGCCAAAAATCCGAAATCTTTATATTCCAAAAAAGATTTTGTTTTTTTTTATGAGGCCAAAAAATCAGTAACCTTTATATTTCAAAGAAAAATTAACTTTTAAAAGTTTTCTCTGTGATTTTTAAAATAATCAATGCTAATAGTTAACACGGGCGACTTGTGCCTCCTAAAAAACATGGTAATATTTTGTGGTATAATTCGAAAATGTGAAAATGCAATCGAAGACCTTCCTGTCGACGAACCCAAATGTTTCAAACATTAAGGATAAAACCTTAGGAAAAGAAAAGTTAACGTGTGCTGCTAGTAAGCTTATCCTTAAAGTAAAACTCCTGAATCAGAATATAAACGATTAAATAATGCCTTACCCCTTGAATGTGGAGAAGATTTCATTAAACTAGAGTATTCTTTCGATATACCTTCTGCAGAATTAGTAGGTTAAATAACAACTTTACACTTTGATAATTTCATGAAAGCATTCTTATCACTCAAAATAAAAATTATTTATATTGGAGGGAACGTTAGTACAACATTGACCAACTCGTTCTCTTATCGTGGATTCCTCTTTCTATTGCTGTCACTACAATTTCATCCGTTTATTTCTTCAATTGACCAATTGACAAAGATAAAAGACTGCTTGAATTGCTATCATCAATTATTAAAATTTTAATAATGATATATATATATTCTTCCATCAAGGACTTTGAGGTTAAAATACAGCTCCAATTGTGATAAATTCAGACAGATATTAAATTGAGATCATTATGCGTGTCTACAAAAAAATATTTTTGTTTATAATAACGTTAATTCATTTCAACAAAATTCATAGGTTACAATTCTCATATTGTTTTTTTTTTTCATCAATTAATAACATATTTGTTATACATAAACCTGGTTCTGATTTAGAGGTTGGTACCGTTAGCCGGTAAAGATATTTTTTTAGCCGGTCAATTCTTTTTTGATTAGTATTAATATTAATCGGTTAACCATCACAGATTCCATTTCACAGCTAATTAACTGGTTAAAGAATTTTTAGTCGGCGCCAACATCTAGTTTTGATTTCACTCCATTAATACAAAAAAAAAGAAATCATCTACCAAATGACATTTCCATATTTTTAACTAATTCTCTTCCTTGTTTTAGATTCTTCGAAAAAAAATTTCTTTTAGTACACTAATGACGCATTCTAAATTTTAATTTTTTTTTAGAGCGTATGAAGCTAGAAAGAAAACCGAAACACTTGACCAGAATTTGTTTGCAATAATAGTGCATGTGCAACTGAAAAGGAAACCTTGTACTTAACCAGAACTAGGTTTCTATTCGAATAAGGTTTATTCGAATTATTTGTTTTATTCGTTGAATAATTTCAAATAGAATGAATGAAGTGGGTAATTCCAATATGTTGTGCGTGAAAATGAAATTTATGTGAATTTGCAATTCACACATGTGAAATTCAAATTAGCCAGTCAGAATTTCATATCCAAACACCCACTCCAAAATTTTAATTATAGATTTCAATTTCGCATACAACAGTTCCAAATCTCAATAATCTTATGAATTTCTTTAGCAGTTGGATGTTTATCTGGATTAGCATCTATGGATCTAAATGCTAGTTTAATATAGAATTTTGAGCATTGTTTGAAAATCCTGGTCTTACACCTTCACATATTTTCATTGCAAGATCAAAATCATGTGCCAAATTATTAAAAGGTTGTTGGCCAGTTGATACTACTGACATCAGAACTCCAAAATTATATATATCTAATGCTTTTGTATATGGTTTCTCTTTTAAAACTTCTGGTGCAATATATGGTAGTACTCCAAATATATCATTTTTGTTTGATGATAGTGTTTGACTAGCTGGGCATGATAATCCTAAGTCTGTAATATAATAACATATCACCATATTTACTTGAAAAATATTACCACTATGAAGATCATGATGAATAATTTCTTCTTTATGAATATCTATTAAGCCTTCAATAATATTATAAAGAACTTTAATTTTATATTCCCATGTTAAATTTTTAAATCTTTTGTTAAATAATCTTGAAGACTTCCATCTTCTATATAATCCATTACAAACATATATTCTTTTATAATTGGATCTTGTGTTAATCCATAAATTTAATTATATATAATTGATCACGAAGCTTTGTATAATTTTTGAACTAAAAAAATATATTGAATTTCAGAATAATATTTAAAAAATCTAAAATAAATAAAAGAACAAAATAATTTACCTTATTAAGAAATTTATCAGAAATATTTAGTGAATTATGTAGTTTTTTTAATGTCACAGGCATATCCTCATTAGTTCTTTTATTTTTATAATTTAGATATTTCTCACCTTTTAACCAAGTAGCTTTGTATATAGTTGCAAACCCACCTTCACCCATCTTTTCAATATTTGTTAGATCATTATAAGGAATCCATTGAAGATAACAACTATTCCAATATGTTGTTGCCTTAAGTTGTGTGATTTTAATCAACTCATCTAATGTTTCATTGCCTTCAGCTAATAGCTTTGGGTCACATGATTGTCCATAGGTATTCTATCTATTGCAGGTTGGACATTCCCCATAATATTTTTTTCTTTTCTCCGAATATTTGTCATCATCATTTTTGTCAATAAAAGTATCATCATGGCGTTTATTTTCATCCAAATTGTTTTCCATCTCTAAAAATTTATTTGTTTATTATTATGATTTGTGTACCTGAATTACGGCAATTCGGCATTACGTAAATAAATTCAGCATGATGTGGCACATTATAACGTGATCTGTCTACATGCATAGTAATAGAAATTCATTGAATTCCCAAAGTATGCAAATAGATAGTGCGACTGCAAAATAAATCATGATACGATTAATGAAATCAGCAAAGAAAATGTTATTTCAAACAAAGAGACCAGCCGAAACAATTAATTAATGACCCATCTATCTTGTATAAATGGCTATTCGCATCAATTAAAAAACCAGATTCATCAAAAAAGATTCTAGACATTCCAAAATTTGTTTATCTAACATACAAGGTGTTTTCAGATGATTATCTTTTATGCATCTAAACAAACGAATATAATATTAATATAAAATTATTCTCTTTTCTCTTTCATTTAGTATATTTTTTTGTTCAAATTTAGAAACATATCGTCAAACTATATGACATTTTCTGAATGAAGGTGCATGCAATGCACAAGAAATTCATAAATTAACTAACATTCCACTCTCTACTATCAAATATAATATTAAAAAGATGAAAAAAAACAGGAACTTTGGCTCACAGAAAAGGAAGCGGAAGAAAAAAAAAGATTACACCAGCCACAGCAAGGGCATTTGGTCAGTTTATTCGAAGCAGTTCTACTCAATCATTGAGAAATTTACCAGTAAAACTATCTAGATATGATATAAATATGAGTTATGTTACAATCAAAAGATATTTGGATGAATTGGGTTATAAAAACCAATTACCAATTGGTACTCCTATGTTAACTAAAATTCAAAAAGCTAGGCGTATTGAATGTGCTAAAAAACACATTAATGACTCATGGAAAAAACTTTATTTAGCGAGAAAACTGCATTTCAATTATTTAGGAACACAGTTAAGCATTGGTATAGAGGTCCACGCCCAATTAAGCCACTCCCAAAAAACGGACAAAAATTTTCGCGTGGGCTAGATTTTCTGCAATGGGTAAAACAAGTTATTTCGTTTTACACAAATAATGTGCAAAATTTTATGTCGAAATATTTGAAAAGCATCTTCAAGAAATCAACAGTGTGCTTGGGAATAATTGGAGGTTCCAGCAAGATAACGATCCCAAGCATACAAGTTGTCTTGCCAAAGAATTCTTAAAAGAAAATGTCCCAAAAGTAATCGATTGGCCTTCCAATAGCCCCGACTTGAATTCCATTGAAAATTTATGAGCTATTGTCAAAAAAAACAACACAGAATTACAAATGCTAAATAATTTGGCCAAGTTGCAACAATTTATGATAGATGAGTGGAATGCAGTTCCAAATAATCTCCTAATTAATTTTATTAATTCAATGAAAAACAAATGTGCACTTATAATTGAAAATAATGGAGAAAGAGTTTCTTATTAAAATTTATATAAATAAAACTATATGTTTTCTAACAAATTTACTAAATTGGAATCGATATATTTGTTATTGAATAATTGCAAAAAAATTTTGGCCAATTTTTTTTGTAACATACTGTATATATATATTCTATGTATAATAAAAGTATTTTCGGGTTAAATCACTAAGTGGCTATGAGGTAGCACGCTTGAGTGATGAGTCATTAGGAATTTTAGGAATTGTCAAGTGTGTAGTTGGTGTTTTACATATTAGCCGGATATATATATTTATTTGCAAATTATACATGGAATTCAAAAGAATAAATAGAAAATTATATACATGTATATTGATTAAATACTGTAATTATTACATTTTTTTGAAAATTATCTTTAAAAAAAGGTATTAGAGCCATCCACACCACACCATTTCTATTCTTGCTCTTATTTTTTGATTACAATATATGCTTCCTGAAGCATTTTTTTGAGTTTCGGTTTAAGTCCTCTTCGGTTTATTTTCTGTTTTAAGGTTCTAATAAATTTCCTTAATTTTAAAGTTCTTTCTTTTTTGTCCTCTTGGTTTTCTATTTGATTTAATATGTCTTGGAATTCATATGTTGCATTACTTATTACACTTCCTATTGTTTCCACTGAATCATTATTTTGTTGATACATACTCATGGAATTTCACTATAGCTGTTTCTTTTTGCGGTTATTCCCATTTCGCATGTGTGGTAAATGTCATGTTTATATAGACGAAAGTTATTATTATGTTGCACGAGTAAGTGTATGAAATTCAGTTGGGACTTTTTGTGCGGTTACACAACGAATTTCATATACTACTTGCTGTCTGTAGATAACGTTTTTGTACATATTAATACTAACACAGAAAGTTTAGATTTACTATTTCCGGTCACAATAACATATTAATATGAAATTCAGCCAATAAATTCAAGAATGATTATTATTTCACACTACAATGTTTCACTTTATTTCATTCTTACGCTTCTCGAAAAATTGTTTAATAAAGTAAAGTTTAGCAATAAAAACTTAGCAATTCGCAATTGTAATTACCAATAAAGATTAGAGTAGAAAAAGAAAAAGAAAATCTAGAAAATGGGTCGAAAGGAATTACCTTTTTAATAATCAAGAGGCCAACGTTATTAAATCTTAATTGAAATTATGATTGCTAATTGCAATTCCTTTTCATGCACAATGTATAAAGGATTTTTCGGTTTGGAACCATGCAATCAGAACTCGTTAAGACGATTCTTTGATAAATTTTATTATCAGTTACTGATTTAATATATGATCGACATGGCACGTTTTCTGCACGATGGATTTTGACGGAGCCTCCAAGTAAAAACAATCACGCATATTTGCCTTTTAAAATGCAAGCTTTATGTCTTCCGGTTGTGGAGTAATAGCCTCAAAGAAACCTATATTTTTTGACTTCGGAAACTTATTTCTTTTCGGAAGACGGCTTTATTCTTTGAATTTAAAGCCTTTTTTTATTCATTCTTATGTGAAGAAATTTAGGACAGTATGAATTAATAACAAAAATAAGAAAAACACAAAATTGAATGATAAAAAGAAAACTTTTAAACTTAGGTATCAAAAATTATATCAAAGAATATATTCAACATTTTTTTTGTCAATATTTAGTCGATTATTTGTTTGCGTGTTAAAAGTAACTAGGTATCCTGAAAAATTTGTTGAAAGTGATTATATGACCAAACGATGTACCACTAAAGAAGGAGGAAAGGAATTATGATTTCATTGAGCTTTATGTTAACATCATAAAATTTTCTTTTTCTTTTCATATTATCATACTCGTAATATCTAAATTACTGAATGTCCATATAATGACGTTTTTATTTAGCAGGACATTAAATAACTATTGTAGCAACTTGGGCATTATATTGTTTATCTAAGGATCTAGTAGTTTAAAGGTAAAGATTTGTACCAACGTTAGAACAAACAAATTCATTGGAAGTTTTAACAAAGTGATTATTTAGATATTATTATATAATATATATATAAAATATTTTTTAAAAAAATAGTTCTAGTTTACACTTCATGAAGCAAATAAGGATCTCAAAACTAATGGATATTTAGTTCTGTTGTATGTGAAAATGAAATTAGTCAATTAAAGGGAGTTTTGCTCCCATATTTGATTTAATTATTATCCCATACACATATATTAACTACATTAAAATGTATTTTTTTATATCTATTAGGGAGCATTAATATTTATTCACTTCACAATATGGTGTCAATCTGGGTACAGATGCTAGAGAATACAAACTGTAACATTGGTTTAATGATAACCTACTAAGACATATCAATTGTGAATTATGTCTTTTATAACAGGCCCAAGATCATGTATTGGTAATAAAGTGACATTTAGTGAAATGAAAATTTCTTAACAATATTCTATTTACAGATATAATAACAATTTCACACAGGCAGCACACCTTTGATTGTTATGAATTCCCTCTAGCTTCAGGTACATGTATGCACTTCAATGTATAATTCCAAGCATCCTTACAAAATTTTCCTTCCCTTGTTACGTCTTCCAAATGATGGTCATTGCACTGTTGCTTTTTACAACCAAAAAATAAAATCATTCTATTTTACTTTGACAATTTTTAAAAATTTAATAAAAAGTTTTATTTTATTAGAATGTTAATATTGTATTGGTTTTATTCAATGAAATCATTTCAAAAAATAATAATACAATCAAGCTTTGGCTTGAAATCAAATCTTAAAAATATTCACCTAATCCATCAAAATTCTCTTTATTGTCAATGAAAAAAAAAATAAAGGAAACAAATCAACCTTGTCTCGTGTTATATATAACCCACAAACAATATACAATCATATGTAAGATGCAAAATGAAATGTAGTGTGTTTCAGGGTGTCCCAAACCCTCAAGCAAAACACTCACTCTAACCATCACAAATAAATCACATCAGATCATCCCATCATTTATATTCTACATCATCCCATCTTACATTGGATCATCCCATCATTTGATCCAAACAACCTTTTTTAACCCATTTTTGGGAAGTTGAACAAGTGCCAACCACACAATCTCTAACCATCACTTCATTTTATTAAAGATCATCCCATCATTAAAACAAATCAACCTTGTCTCGTGTTATACAAATCATATGTAAGATGCAAAATGTTGAAATCATCATGCAGTGATAACCCACTACTATCCACTTTAGAGTGGCTATATGTATTATAACAAAACCTAGTCAAAGATAGTTTAGAAAGCAAATTCTATAAATTTACATATTATCAGAAATTATCATTTTTGACTCAGGCACAATCCCACAATACCTTGACAAATTTATTAATGAACAGATTTATCAAAGATAAAATTCTTTTGTTTTTTTATTGTTTATAGATGATGAAATAAAAATATATAAAATATTAAACAGACAGTAAATAAAAATTCTATAAGAGTGATAGGCCACTTGAATCACAAAAAAGGGTTTATCTAATTTAAAATAAGTAGACAAATATAAAGCATGTTAATTTTTAAGAAAATTTTTGATAATGGTAAGAGGTGTTTGTTCATCATGTGGCACTTCCTAAGAGACTAGATGAAGATTTCAATAATCAGATCAGATAAATAAAATCTATTCACAAATTAGATAAATCATCTGGTATAGCTAATTCAATTTGT
>CAJVPN010000554.1:0-25150 GCA_910592215.1 Entrophospora candida
AATATTGCTGAATTATCCGTTCAAACCGCGGATGATCCGTACAATCCGGATGATCCGTTCAATTTCACGGATGATCCAGATAATCCGTTTGAATCCGACGGATGTATTTTTTGAGCAATTAACGGATGACGGGTTGATTTTTTGAGATAAATGACGGATGAACGGATGACGGATATCCGCGGATCGCATCTCTATTTCAGGGGGCTCGCTTATTAATTGGATTGTTGTCAGAGTGTCAAAGTCTCTCACTTGTCTAAAAGCTTCATCTGTAAAAAATTCTAAATAATGAAGGTGTGAGAGCATGGCATATTTGTGAAAATAAGATTTATTAAATCTGACGCCTCAGATTTATCCATTTGTTTTATTTTTTTGGAAATGATTTCTACAACTTGCAATTATATAAAATTGGGAAACATACAAAAAAAAAAAAAGGGAACCGAGTAGAAGTTCAACCACTAAAATATTCCACACCACTTTGGTTGACAAGGTGATGGAACCACGAAAAGGGGTTTGGATCAAAAATACCTCCAACTCTGCCAAAATTTTCACATTTGTTCTTTATCAATTTTATAGAATAATAACGTCAAATGTATTTATATTGTGACAAAAGGTATGCCACACACTAATACTAGGAAAGGATTAAACAATAATAGAAATTCATATCACTACAGATAATTCTATCAGTGAGTAGACTTGCTTGGCTTTTGAGTTCATCTTAGATCTGCTGTTGGTCAGACAGTCCCAGATATAAATGTTCACTTTCCAAATTAGAGATCGGAATCAACTGTTAGACAATCGATTAAAATTGTTGACTAAATAGTTGATTAGAAACAAAAGACTAAAATAAACGACTAGATAGTCAATTACAGTAATAAAACGGATTTATCTAATTGCTGTCCAATCGTATGTCAGACATGTGACCTAGCCTCTCATTTTATCATATATTTATTTAATTAGGAACAAAATATTTGATTTAAAGAAATTTAATAATGTCAATTTCAGTGTGGGTTTTGTTATGATAATTTATGTATGAACCAATGAGTACTCCTGATATAGTGTCTTTATGAACAACTAATAGTTGACTAAGGATTTCTTTGACCACCAACCTCTATCCCAAGCATCTTAGACATGCTCTCAAAAAAAAATCGCATCCTGTAAAATAATAATCAAAATTAACCAGTCAACAACAATACTGATAAAGTTGGTCTCTGGAAAAAAAACCAGCACACTGGATGCCATATACGGATCAAATTTTAGAGGATGATAGGATAGATTATACCAATACATAGAATTTTTATTATTGTTGATATGATGTGATGTAATCCATAATAGCATTAATGCAAACATTGTAAGATGCTTATAAACAATATCATTTTTATAATTCCTTCCAAGAACGCTTTTCTTTACGATTGAGAGTCTCTAATTGCCTACCCACTCCACCCAGGTAAACAAGAAAGTTTGGGATGGCCAAAGAAAATATTTATTATAACCTTCGGGTAATAGATTCATTTTATACCTTGATGATATAATTTATATATAATTGATAATAAAGGATTCATTTATTTCAGATTTAGCCAACATAAACTGTATAGATCGATTATATTTAAATCTTGCGTTTATATTTATTAAATATTCTTGATGCTTTGAAATTTTTTGCTTCCTGCAATTACATACATCCCATGTTCTACGTGTCACGTCATTGAAGAAAAAATATACACAATTATCAAATAACCATTGATTGATTCTTCGTTGGCCACCAGTCTGATCAATTGTTGGTTCATTAGTTGATTATAAATACTGTTAATATAAGCCTTTATTTTCCCCGAAAATATACTATTCCCCATTTTTATGATGTATGACGAAACTTTTGACTTTGCGTCAAGAGCCATTTTGGCTAAAGTAAAAATATTGACGAAAGTATATAATAAAATTATGAACTCCCGTTTGTGTTGAATAATTAAAGATTTTGTTTAATTAATTGATTAAATAAACATTTTATTTTCCATAAAGTATATTTGGGAAAGTTTTCTTTCAAAAACATGCATATAATACTGTACCATATACAACAGTTTAATGTTTCGTTTTCTCCAATTGAAGCTTCACCCTTACTTGTCAATCACCCTCTCTCACATTTGGTTTTTTAATAAAAGGCCATTTTTTCCTCTGATACTTTCATCATACTTAATATCATTATTAAATAAAAACATTCAAATATACATATGTAAACTCGATAAGTCGGTCACTCGATAAGTCGGTTTACTCGATAAGTCGGCCAAAATTTTCACCCCATTTTCTTAATATTTAAGTAATTTAATTCGATAAGTCGGTCATATGAGCTCACCCCCACATGACCGACTTATCGAGTTTACATATGTATTCTTTTCGTTGATTCCATATATTTTGGTACTTTAAAAAGATACATATCGTTTGTTGTAATGATGGATCTCAATTGAATGATTTTTGATTTCATCAAAGTTTTTGACTTTTTACTTTGATCATGACATGTCTTTACTTTTGTCATTTTGACTTGATGGTTTACAACTCTGATGACACTTATTATTGTTATGAAAATGGTGGTTATTCGATGATAGTCAAGTCATTCATAATAATAATAACAGAGAAGACAGAGATAAAGACAAATTAATTTGAATGATATTTTTTTTGTCATTATAAAACTAATAATAACAACATGATTCTTGGTGAACCTATCCAGAGGATAACCAAGTTAATTTTGAGTTTAATTATACAAAGTTAATTAATTACAAGGTTAATTACAAGTTAATTTGAATCTCAGTTTAAAAAAAATCAATCGAACGTTCGTTCTACTAAGTTTACATTATTTTCATTAGTTATTAATTAGTGGTGGCGATAGTGGTGGTAGTGGTAGTTAGTTAGTTATTATTATTATTATTATATACAATAAATTATTATCGATATTGAAGTGATACTTAATAGTAATAAATATTTTAAATTGTTCAATTCATAATTTTCAATAGAATTATTTGTGTTATTTAATGATGATGGTAATGGAGATGGGCTCGTTGATGTCGAGGGAGAAGAAGAAGAAGATGAAGAAGATGAAGACGAGGATGGAAAAGATTTAGGAGTCGGAGTTGGTAGTGGTAATATTGTCGGTGAGGGTTTTGTTGATGGTGGAGTATAGTTTGTTGGATTATAAGTGTCCATTGAATTTGTTGTGCTATAATAAAAATAAAATTATCAATTAATCTCTGATTGATGATAATGATGATGATGATAATAATATGATAACAATGATGGTAACAATAATAAATGAATGAATGAATGAATGAAATATTTACTTTGGTATAACGGTAACTGTTACATCCGGCCCTGTTGATTTTTTTGTAGCTGTATCCGTGACTGTTTTTGTTATTACAACTTCTGATGAAATTTCCAATGTGAAAAGGCTTAGTATTACTATTAATACCATTGTCATTATATTTAGATTTTTTAGATTTATTATATTTATTCTTAGATTATATTTATTGCTACCGTTTCTATTTTTATAGTTTTTATTATCGCCGCTGTATTTGATCATCATTTTAATTGAGAGATTTTGTCATTAAATTTTTAAAAATCAAAAAAGTTTAAAAAAGTTTAAAAAAGTTTCAAGTTAAAAAATCGAAAAGTTTTTTTTATTTTTTTATTTATAATAAATATTTTTTTTAAATCTAATGCTTTTTTAGTAAATTATATATTAAATATAAGGAAATGGGAACATGTTGCCACAATATATTTAAATCAATGCATTGCATATATAAAGTATGAATGAACATTTATGTCTGGAAATTTCAGGGATCATCACAATCGTACCACAAATAGTAATAATAGTAATAGTAATTCCAATTTTTGATGTTCCTTATCTTTGGTCTTGGTTTCTATCTTGCCAAACTAGTTTCCTATAACCTGAAATTGGTAAATAAAAAAATTATTTTTAATGTAGTGACAAAAAGTTTTGATCCAAAAGGAAATAGAACAAAAAGTTTGATTAAATTACTTTTTTTTTTTTTATGTGTGTTTTGGTTGCACAGTACGAATCATAGCCAACATTTACCTTTCTCTATACATACTAATCGTGTTGTTTGTGAAGCATCCTTTGCATCCATTAATGTTACAACCTGGTTGTTTACATTCCATCAGCTCTTCCAGTTTATGTTAGAATTGCCAGCAACTAAATTACTTGTCACGAATGTCTGAAAAAACTCTCTATCATAATCAATACCTTGTGTTCCAACTGGCGTATAATGCCGTTGTTACTCTCGCTGATGGTGCAACAAGACAGAAGCAGCCTGATTATACATCCAATGATGCTATTTGGCAAGGTGAAGAAAAAGTAGGGGAGGTCCATTTTAAGAATTTCCACAGTTAGCATATAACCATTCACATAAAAGTAATGTTACCTTCCATGTGATATAGATGAAAAACAAGAATAATTAATTTCTAGAATTTTACCTTCTCTTGCTTTGCCCCACT
The DNA here is from genome assembly GCA_910592215.1 of Entrophospora candida. Classification (NCBI taxonomy): domain Eukaryota; kingdom Fungi; phylum Glomeromycota; class Glomeromycetes; order Entrophosporales; family Entrophosporaceae; genus Entrophospora; species Entrophospora candida. Next base: position 4,495 of record CAJVPN010000554.1, read on the forward strand.
TCCATGAAAGGTGCCCAGAAAGCAAATACCTGGAGCGTTGAATTTCTCATCGTTGACTATTCATTCACCCAGGCTACCAATTGAAATTTGAAAGTTTCGACAAAGCATCAATGAAATCAACCAACGATATATGTGTTAATGGATACCAAAAAACTATATAACAACTTTTAGCATATTGAACGATATTCAACTTTTGAATTTTCCATCATGCTCTTCTTCCAAGTAATGCACGAGGAAAATTATTGATAGTAAACAAACAAAGGTTAAGGCAATTTTCTGTCTGTTTTTTTTTTTATTATTATTATAATAATAAATAACGTTATTGGGGTTACTATTGTGGTGCCCCTGAAATTTCTTTGTGGAATAAAATAATACATAATGATAATAACTTTTGTCTTATTTCCATATTAAATTATCAATGTGAGAATTACTTGTACATAATAATAATGATGCCATGATTTTAAGGTAATAATGAATGATAAAGAAATAGAGAAATATTTGTTACACGATGAACCTAAAAAAAATTTTTTTCTTTATTTATGATACATAAAAATAGATACACAAAATATATATATAGAAAAAATCATAAAAATAAACAAAAATACAAAAATAAATATATATGTACAGTAAAAATATTCAACAATATCCAAATAAAGCTTAATTAAATGGTCATTTAATAATTAAAAATGTATTTTAAATTATAATCGAGATCATTGTTGTTGTGGTCGTTGTTGTTGCTATTATTAATATTCACCAAAGAAATATCATTTGCACTAACAGAAGGAGGCAGATTAAAACTTTCTTTCCTGAAATCTTCTTTTTGGTAATCTTCTTCACCGCATAAAGTTGATGATAGAGATAAAGTAGATGACGAAGGTGTAGAGGAATAATAATAACTCGTTGGTGAGGAAGGTGATGGTGAAGTAGAAGAAGAATATAATGATAAAGGTGAAATTTCATCTTCTTTCATTTTATTATTATTATTATTATTATTATTATTATTATTATTATTATTATTATTATTATTATTTAAAAAAGAATTTATTATTCCATTCAATGATGATATTAAAGATGAATTATTGGGTGATGATTGTAATTGCTTGTCGTTGTTGTTGTTGTTATTGAATTGTGCTAAATTGGGAGAATTTAAACTAAATATTTCTATGACATCTCTGAGTGTCATGTCAAGAAGACTTTCAATTGGTGGTGTATGTGTTGAAGGTGTAGTTGAATTTAAATTTGTTGGATTTTGTGGATGTAGTAAACTATTTTCGTTATTGGCGTTAATTGGATCCTGGCTTATTGATAAATTCGATAAAGGAATCAATTGATCATAATTTATTGTATTGGCATTATCATTACTGTTGGTGGTGGTGGCAGAAATATTATTATCACTGGCGGTGGCATAGAATTTATTAAAAGTATTTTCAGCAAAGGCTATTTGATTGTTCATAACATCTGGTGATAAAGAAGATATGAAAATGTTGTTTTTGTTGTTGTTGTTTTGATTGGGATTGACGAAATTGTTTTTTTTGATTTTTTTTCTTGGTTTTTGTTGTTTCTGTTTCTGCCGTTGAAGCCTTTCTTCTCCTTCTTGTTGATTTTTATCATTTGAATTTTTCTTACTGTTATCATCTTCTTTATTATTATTATTATCGTCTTCATTATCATTATTACCATTAGCTGAGGAAGATTGAGGAGGTTGAAAGTTAACAATGTTCCATTTATCTCTTCTTTTTCTTCTGCCCGATTTTGGATAAACCTCATTTCTCATTGTCAGAGCATCTTTTGCCAACCTTTTATATTCTGATTTAACAAACTCTGGTTCTTGTTCCCATGACTGGGAGGCCATTGATGAGACGACGGTCATTGGTAGGTAGTGGCCTTGTTGTCTGGCTGCTTCCACGTAAACTTTACGATAGATTATAAACGCATTTGGTGCCCTAGCAGGAATTCTTCCGTCAACCGATTTCTTTGAAATTAATCCCAACGTATCTACTATTGGTGGAAACGGAGGTTTAATTACTACTGACGATGATGTCGAAGGCGAAGATGGTGTCATTTTTTTGTCATCATAATCCGAAGAATTATATAATTCGAATTCGTCAATACTATTGTTGTTATTATTATTATTATCCATTATTTTATTTATTTTTTTTTTTTTTTATTTTTTTTTTTAAGGATATTGAAGTTTATATAAAGGAAAAAAATAGACTTCTAAAATTCGACAATATCTTTTGATTTATTATATAAATAGATAAAGTAAAAATAAATAAATAAATATATATATAAATAGATTGATAGTGATAAATAATAAGGTTCAAATTTTGTTGTTATTTTTTATTTTGCCATTTTGTGTGAGGAGATTACACAAATTGAATTGTTCACAGAGTTGTCCTCAAACCAACGGCTAAACCAGATTTGAACGTTTTGACTTGGAAATTAAAATGAAAAGATGATTGATAAACAAACATAATCAAGCACTCATGTTATTTATTATTATCATCATCATTATTATTATTATTATTATTATTATTATTATTATTATTATTATTATTATTATTATTATTATCATTATAAATTAACATTATGACCCCAAAAAAAATGTGTAATCAACAACCAACATTACACAGGCATTGTTTCCTTTTTTTTCCTCTTTCGTGTTAATATTTTGAAATATTTCTAGATAAGTAGTAAACCTTTAATCTAATGGTTCTTACGAAAAGACATCAATTAATAAAAAAAAAAAAAATTTTTTTTTGACATTTATGCTGGTAATCGGATGAAAGAACACTACATTTATTTGTTATTTTAAAAAAAATTTTTTTTTTTATTATTTTTAGAAACGTTTTCATCGTCGATAAATATTTTCTAGATTTATAACATTATTTTTTTTAAAAAAAAAAGTATTAAAAAAAACTTTATTTTAATTATATATATAAGAATTAGTTTCTGCCTTAAATTTTCTAAATCAAGACAATAAAAATTCTTCCACTAATAAATAATAATATTATTGATGATATTCATAACTCGACAATTCCTCCTTTACTCAATGGACGGCAATGACGATGACGACCTATCATCATGATCAACTTTCTTCATGCAGGCTATGTTCTGTGTCGTAGAAACTCATTACATCACTTTTTTTAAAATTAAATCCCTTGGTCAACAAATCCTTCCATTCCACCCATAAATTCTTTGAAGTGCCAAATATTATAAACATCAAAATGCCCAATGATGCAATGACACCTTCTGCCATTACATATGTGTTAATGCTTGGTATGTTGGGAATTGAATATTGTGAACACACGTCTTGGCCATTTCCATCAACTATACATTCAAACCATTTCGATATCCATTCAGGTCTTTCATCAACCGGTGATTTCAACGCATCTAATTTCGACGCCTCAAGAACTATGAATAACTTTAAATAAATAAAAATAATGATAATTTTTAAAAATTTTTTATTTTTTTATTTTTAAAAAAAATCCACTTGCTTGTTATTGTTACCTACCTGATAGAGTATAAAAGCTGAAAGATATATTACAGCCAACATTAAAACACGCCATTGCATCTTTAAAACTGTTAAAAGATCTTGAGCTCTCATCCTTTTGTTATTGGATGGTTTAAATGGAAATGTACTAGTGATAATTGCTCTTGAACTTATCCAATATAGCTATATATATGTATGTATGTATGTATATATATATATTATATAGGTAGATGCAAATTAATACAATGATGATGATAATAGTAATATAATAATAATATTGATTTGTAAAAAAAATAAAACCTCGGCCATATGAACAATCGTCCAAATATGCATCATAAATCCAGGGATAATAAATAACATCAACGGATACCAAAAAAACCAACTTTTATAGCTAGAATTTACCATACAAGCAGGTCCAAATTCATAATCAATTTGTTTCGATATACCTGGCAATAATGTGAATATGACTGCTGTGGTGAAAATTTGTATTAGAAAATAGTTGTAATATTTTTTTACAAAATTCGATTTCCAAACTGCTTGAAAATGCAATTGTAAAATCAATAGGAAACAAAACAGTACAAGTAAAAATGACGAGAAAATCAAAGTTAATCCTACACAATTTTTAGGTGCATGTTTAAAAGAAGAAGAAAATTGCGTTGTTAATAAAGATTTTTTTTCTGTCTGCCAAACTCTTACCCTCCCCAAATCAATTAATTACCTTGCAATCCACAAGAAACAGGGTCATTAACAATGGTAGATCTAGTGACATCGTCATGACACATGGCATCCAGATTGCTTTTCGTATGAATCGAAATAATCCCAAGAAACACTAATAGGCTCGTATGAAAGAATAACACTGTTATTCCCGAGTGATCTCGTTTATTAGGCAACAGCATATAGCTCAACACTATAAACAGTACACACACGAACGAAATTATCCCTATGTAGCTCAAAATTGAATAAACATTATTGACTTGATTTGATTTGTAAAGATTATTGGCTATTGGACATGGCAGACAACATCCATTCTGTAAACATATTTTTCCAATATCATCATATTCACTGCTGCCGTTGTAGTTATAATTTATATTTATGTCCAATATCATCGGAGGTGGGCATCCTCCTGCAACGTGGTCACTTGAGCTATTGTTGTTGTAGGTCAATAACTCTTTGTTTTTTAATGATTCATCATCACTGGTAATAACTTTAGCTTCTAATTTACTACTACCAATTATAATGACGGTATCAATAATAATAAATAACGCTAATATAATGTATTTTGATTTCATTTGTAATTCTGGTTTATATTTTAAAAGCAAAAAGATGAGAGAAAAGCGAGAGGGATCGTGGAAAATGTATTATTTCAATAAAAATAAATTGTATTTTTTAAATAAAAAAGAAGTCATTACAATATGTATGATGAACGGGATAAAATTAAAAAATACCCTCATTCAATTAATTTCGATTTATTAATTATTTTAAAAGTTTTAATTATTATTTAATATATAAAATATAAGAATATTTTAATGAATGAATTCGTGTAACAATTATACCATATTAACTATTCACACGCAAAACTATTGTAAATGGAGAAGATCATCTTAAAAACCTTGGCTATTTAAGGAACAACCAATTGCTACTAAATTCGACGATCTAAATCCGTATGGTTCTATGGTAATCCATAACAATCAATGTCCGAAGTTTCTTTTTAGCAACACGATCTGTAATCAAGGCTTTTCTGGACTAAAAATTGCTCACGTGACTTGATTTTATCTGGTCCTGATTTTGCGTGGAGCGCAACAAAATTTTCAATGTAGTATATAGTAGTACTTGAACTTTAATCCAAAATTTTTGTATCAAGAAAACTTGTTCCTTATATATATTAAAACTACAAAGCTTATAAAGTTATCCAGTTAAACTTTAATATTTAACGTATCCAAATTTATTCTTATCATTGATTCTTATCATTATTCTTATCATTGTTGCTTTCAAATATTACACGTAATATATTTTTAAAGTTGTTTTCAAAAAATTTTCATTAGTTAGTGATTGGAATTTCCACTGTAACATTCTACACAGCATCTTTTAAGCCATCACATCGACAAATTTGGTTTTTTTTTCCTTCAAAGAAACGTCATTTACATTTATTAATGTTGTGTGTAACTACATGTCAATAAAATTTGATGGTCGGTACAACTTCTAAAATAATTTATCGCATGTATTTTTATGAATCTTGTTATTCATTTCATTTAATAGATTTAATAAAATGAATATCTTTACCAATTAAATTAATCATGACAAATATGCGTTAATTCATTCGTCATATTATAAATGGATTGATTATATGCTTAATTCTTCGGGGTTTCATATAGTAAAAATAAGTAGCAGACTTTAACGTTATCATTATTCATCGTTATTAAAACCATTATGGTTCTTAAAGCAGAGTGATTATGAATGAATAAATGCAATGAATTATTAAAAAATAAAATTGTTTGTTTTTACAAATTACTTTGGTCGGATGTAATAGCTACGCAAAGACCAGGTTAATAAAGATCCTTGCCAATTATTTTACTCTTTCTGTTGATTTCTCTCATGACACACATATCGTCATTCACTGTCAACAGGTTTTTCAAATATGTCATTGCAAATCTTTACTTCACGCGTTTGCCATCTATGAAATAATGTATTCAGAAGAATATATTTCAACAGCAACCAAATATACACAGTTCGTTATAGCAGATACATAGTCAGTTTCACTAATCACAGGGAATTTGTGCTGGAGATTTTCGTATTAACGTTTTTTGTTATTATAAAGTTAAACATTATTAACCTATTTTTTTTTTTAGACACATTTAGAAATTAAATTGACGATCGTTGCGAAAAATACAAAATATTTTAGTAATAGAAGACGTAATAATAAAATAAACAATCATTGTGATGGATGAACAATGCAGGGCAGCAGAAAGACTTAAAAAACGTGATATACAATCTACATTAAACAATTCCCAGACAAATTAAATTAACTTCATTTTGTTGATAAAAAGCCCCTGCATTTGTAGAATAGTTACGTCCATTATACTATGAAGAGTCGTATAACTCGTATTTAGGGCCATTCTGATGTTCGAAATACTGTTTATAGCTATATTCCCTATTAAATGGTTGGTTTGACATACTATATTTCATTAACGAAAGGTATAAACAACGGTAGGGTAAACTTTCTGGTAAATTCGGCTGCGCCATCTACCCAAATATTAATATAAACATGTTAATTTTTTGTGGTTCGAATTTCAGACACTGCCGATAAATCAAGATGTTTTTCTAAAGCGAAAACGAGATTCATGTTTTTATACCAAGTTGGAATGCCAAGGATCAGAGTAATAATAGTAATAGCAAAGTAAATGAGATAAATTTTATGGGATGGACCTAAATCCAGTTTAAATCAGGATTAGTATTCTATATTAAAAAACCGGATCGATCTAAACCTTATTATTGTTGTTGTTGTTTTTTTTTTTTTTTGTTGTTATTATTATTGTGATAATAAGTTTGTGATGGGCGTTTGGACATGAAATCCTGATTTAAATTTCAAATTTCACATGTAAAATAATAAATATTGATTGACATCATTTATGAGTGAACAAATCTTCTTTACTGGTTCTTTTTGATCGTTTTCACCCTCGTTTTTTTTTGGTTTTTTTTAATAATGATTGTTAGTTTTGAAGACAAATTAGCATGTTTCTCGATAAATCTGAACCTTAAAAAGATTGAAAGGTTGCGATAAATAAATAAAAGATATTTACTTTGTTATAAACAAAAAAATGATCGACTAAATTTTATACAGATCATTTTCTTTGAAAAAAAAAATTTTTTTAAATAAAAAATAATTAAAATAGGAAAAATTTGGCGAGAGCTTTATTAAATGGTTATATAACTTCCAAAACTATGTATTATGTTGTGTTTATTTTTAACTGCTTTACAAGCCTACCTAAAAATAATCAATAACTTCAAATTGTAATCCATATAAACTCTATAATTTTTTCATAATGATGAATTGTTTGAGTCTATCAACCTGTCACTCATCAGGAATCTTGTTATTAAAATTAATAAATAGTACATGTATCTTGAAATATATTAATAAAAAATTTTTTTTTTTTTTTTTTTTTTGTGAAAAATTGTTAGTTTTATTTATTTTTACACAACATTTCTTCATGCTATGAAAACTTTTCCCACATGTATAAACATCGTGACCAATCTTTTGCCCCACCTTTTGATTTTAAATTTTTTTAAAATATTTATTTTTTTATTTTTTATTTTTTTATTTTATTTTTTTATTTTTTTTATTTTTTTTCCTTATGTATAGTAAATTGTCATTGTTATTCAATTGTTTTGTGTCTAGACCAGTCTTTAATGAACCAATTGTGTACTGATTTGTATTGGATTTGTTTAGTATCTTCAAGGTTGTTGTTGTTGTTAGTGTGATTATTGGTTCAATCCTTACTATGTTTGTGGTTTTTTTCTTCCTTTTAATTTCCCCTTTCCTTCCATTCATCATAGAATTCTTAGTTTGATTGTACAATTAGTTGTGTGATAATTTTATTTGTTTTGTTTTTGAAGATGTTTTTGATTTTTTTGTAATTGGTTGGTTCATGCTAAAAGTGAGAAAATTAGTTTCTTTAGATCAGTAATATATTATTAATAAATTAATTTGCAAATTTTTTGATATATATATATATACCGTAAAGTCTGGAAAGATAGCATCCCTTTTTACATATGTGTAACATTTTTTTTATATTGACGCTCAATTGTTTTAAAGTAGGGGGTGCTATCTTTCCAGACTTTACGGTATATATTACTTCTTTACCTACTTATTATTCACTCACTATTATATTATCATTTGTAAATAAATTCTAATATGATTGGAACTATAAAAATAACGAATATGAATAAATTATTTACTTTTATTCCCTATTTGCATTTTTAACATATTTACCTCAAATGACTCTGAATGATTTTCAGCAAGTGCAGCAAATAAGCAGGGTGCAATCGATCTTGACGTTCTATTCATTAAAGTTCAAAAAGAAGAAAAAGAAAAAAAAAACTTAAATTCAAACTTAAATTATGTAAATTTTAACAAATTAACAGATCATTGTAGAAATCTACCAATTAAAATAATTAAAATCAATCTCAAATCAGAAAATAATTTGCCCAAGCAGGTTAATGCTATTTATCCACGCATATTCCATAACTTTCTTAATTGAAATATGTAGGTAAATACATGTGAATAGAATTTCAGTAACTCCTATACTTTTTAAAATTTGTGCAAAATTTAGGAGGTCTTTAGACCGAGCCAACTATATTTGATTTTTCTTTCTAGGCTACTCTTTTGCTGAATTTGTTGGTTTTGTTCTTATCAGTTCAAAAACCAATGTTCCATCAAATATACCATCTGATGATATAACATATAATTCAGTAACATCATTTACCAGTTCAATTAAGTAATTTGAAATTGCCTCCTTTAATCAACATGATTTTTTTCCTACTACTGCACAAAACCCAATTGTACTTGTTACAATAATGCAACTCGCTTTCTGGACTTGAGTCCTATTTATGGTGTCACTGCTGAAGATGCAAATCATTTTCATGAGGAAATTAAAAACCAATGGAATGCATATGATCCTTATGCATTTAAGGATCTAACAACAGGAGATTACGTTACTAGATCTACCTCCAAACAATCAAATGATATCTATACAATGGCTATTCAGGCTATTTGGTTATGTGGTTATGTGATGATGCACGGATTGATGATCAATATTTTGAAGAGGCTGTAAATTTTATATTTAATAATATAATAATAATATAATAATAATTAATTTTTTAAAAAATTTTTTTAATTAATCAGAAGAAATGGAACATTGCATTTTATCAAAGAGTTGTTACAGAAGAATACGGTGTTATACTGGGTAAACCGCCACCAGGAATTGATATGTTTTTGCACCATAACATTCGGTTATGATCATAGTAAACCAAGTGATTTTTACCAAATCCAAGATGGATATGTTGATGCAGCCATGTAATTATCATTACAAGATATTTTAAAAATGAGTTTACTAGAAAATTTTGGTATAGAAAATTTGTTAGGATCAATGTTTTTGCGACATCAAGGAGATGTTGATATATATTATTCTGATGCAACATTTGATATTTTAAGATCTAGAGATAGAGGTATGAATTCATGTGTGTGTGTGTGCATATTCTTTCTTGTGTGTTTTTATATATATATATATGAGATAACGTACAAATTTTTTTAAAAATTTTATTATTAATACATAGGAATTGCATTATATAACGATATTTGTCAAGCATATGGTTTAAAAATTTTTTTCATGGAAAAATATAATATCAGTTGAAGAAATACAAAATTATATAAGAATGCTGTATCCTAATGGGCACAATCAACCAGGAGCACTAGTATGATCACTCGAGAAATAAAGTTAATGTTTATATTTATTATTATATTATTACTAATTATTTTATTGTTTGGTTTACCATTTATTTATTATTTTTCATTGCTTGTTTTATCATTTTAAAATTTATGAATATTAGAGATTTTGGTGAGGGGACAAAGAACAGCTTATTTACTAGGACGGTACCGCACTTAGAAATATTACATTTAGAAATATTATTATACGTAATTTAGAAGAGATTTAATCCAGCAATCCCATAAAATATTAACCAACACAGAAATTGCATGAGCCATCAAAATGTCGCCTTATGGCCGGAAGTATATGTTGTTGGTCATAAATTGTCGGAAAATATATTAATCTCCAGGCCTAAATACTAATTACAAATGGTAATACATGATTTGGAATGGTGAGTAGGTTATTTGTTGTAATTATGACAATGATGGTGATAAAATTTATAAAATATATTTATTTATTTAAATAACAAAATAGGGATGATAATTGAATGAGAGGCACAGATTTTGAGACCGGACCAACATAACGCTAATTAACTAAAGAATTATCTTTTCTAATCTATCTCTACATCAGAGAAAATACTCATTCCTTGGAACTAACCAGCCGGTAAGAATTTATGAAAATAAATCTTTCAGATATTATTATTATTGACAAGGAATGGAAAGAAAGAAAATAGGAGAAGTTTATCTGTATGTTTTTTGTTATATAAACTTTCTGTATTAAATCTTTGGATGATATTTTATTTATTATAGTGTCACCAATCAAGTGTGCAAGAGTTATTTAAGCACACACGTATATATCTCTCTTTAGAGGATGCACTAAACAGGAGGTTTGATAATATTCAATTACTACAACAGTCATCAATGCATATATATATCTTTAATTTAGTTGCTAAAATTTTTCTTTTTTAAAAAAAAAGGTGATCGATAACAAACAAAATTGTTAGCAATTGGTTACATGATAAAATCTGAATCAGAACCTTGTTTTTTATTTTATTAAAAAATAATACAAAAAATTTTATAAAAACTGGAGTTTTATGTTCATTAGAATATTCATACCTTTAACATAATCACAACCTGTTGTTAACCACACAGATGCTTTAAGATTTGCCATTTGGCATATAGTACAAAAGCATTAGTTTTTGATTTTCAACAACTTCAAAATTTTGGGGTTTCTTTTTATGTCATTCAGAATTATTATTACTTATCTTTTTTTCTTTTAATTCCACTTTGACAATAATATCATCAGATGGGTCAGATGATAATGCTTCTTAATTTACTGGTTAGAAATATTATAAGGAATTAATTTGAAAATTTTTTTTGCTGCCTTGCACTCATTTTTCATATGTGCAAACCAAAATTTTAACGTGCGTGCACATTTTGCACATGGATTTTATATATTGTAACCAATACAAGCAGAGCTAGACAATTCTGATGGTGGTTGTTTTATTTGAGAGATTAATAATTATTATAAACGACTTGAATTCAACTTTTGAGAATAACTTTTCTTAAAAGAAAGTAATAACAAGTTTTGACTTGATAACCAAAAATTATTCACTAATAAATAACCTATTCGGTTTAGTTACAATATGTTATTTTATTGTAATTATAATAAGGTTTTCCCTATACTATTAGTATAAAATCTTCCTCAGTATAACCTAGATTTCTTAATGATTGCTCAACAACACTTATCATTCCAGGTTGTCCACAAACAATTATTTTACTGTTATGATTAAGTTTAGGTTTCCTATTATAATTATCAATAATAGTAGCATTGTTACTACTAATTTCACTACCAGTATTTATAACAGATGATGATGGTCTTGAATCAATTAATAAATTATTATTGTCATTATTAATATCCATATTATCATTCATGTTACTATTCGTATAATTGATATTCGTATTATTATTATTATATGATGTATGGGGAGATAATAGTTGTTGTGGTGGTGATGAAATTGTTGAATATTGTTGGAAATGGAATTGTTGACGTTGTGGTGGCGGTGATGATAATAATGGTGTTCTATAATGTTGATAATTTGGACTTAAAGCACTTTCAGGATTAATTGATGATCTGTAAGAAGTATTCTGATCATTATTATTCACTATAATTGGTGGCAGTGATGGTTTACGAGGTTTTGTATGCAGTGGTATTATTGGTGGTGAATTATTGTTATTATCATCATACAATAAAGGATTATGAAGTTGTGGTGGACTTTTACTAATTGACGAATTTGTTGTATTTGTGTTATTAAACTGTAGTGGACTTGTACTAACTGGCAAATATGTTGTATTTGTTGTGTTGCTATTATTTTTAAATTGCATCATATTTGTCATTATTGAACCAACATATGGTAAACGGTTTTTAGTACTAGGGGAGTCTGCTATAATCGTTGTGGTGCTGCTGTTGTTGTTGCTGCTGCTGCTGTTGTTATTGTTATTGCTATTATTGTTGTTATTGTTATTATTATAATTGTTGTTATTATTATTATTATTGTAATTGCTATCATTATTATCGTAAATTTTATTATTATCAGTTTCATCAGCATTGACAATAAATTTACTTAACCAATCTGAAATCATTTTTTGATCAATATCACCATTTTCCCCTGTCCAAACTTGAGTTGGTTCATTTAGTGCATATGTTATAGTTAGCATACCCCTACTACTTAATCGATACTCTTCTAGTTCTACACCATTAATTATATCCTCTATTTTATGATTACCATATAACAAATGCATTGATACTCGTTTATTACGCATTGTTGATGTATGACTACGTCTCATACACAATTCCAAATGGTATGTTATCAACTATTTCATTATGATAATGATGATAAGTATAAATGATAGAAAATAAAGAATTATAAATACATTATTATTCTACAACAGAAACTTACTTGTAACATTGGTGTAATTCCAGTACCACCACAAATCATGTATAATTCTTTCCAATGACCATCACGAGTATTAGGATTAAGTAAAGAACTTGTTGATGAAGATATGAATGGTGGGATGCTTTTTGCATATATACTTGATCTTCTATATTGTGATGTTGCATCAACAGTCTGAGATAATAATGGTGATTGAAAAATTTCTCTATCTCCAACATCAAATGGCCCTCTTACTTGAATCTCGTATCCTTTTAATTGTTCATTCTAAAGCATGATTGATTATTAATTAATTAATTGATGGATTTTAATAATAATAAATATAGCACTATATAATTACTTAATCATTTCAAATCTTACCAAATGTCGTGACATTAATCCATCTGGATACACTTTAACAAAAATACTAAAACTTTGAGCAATATTGCCTTCTATTGGTGTATAACTTCTAATTACTACTTGTCCTTTAATTCTTGATTGCACTTCAATATAATGTCCTGGCAAGAATTTCAATTTATTATTATAAGCTTCAATTTCATTTTCATGTACTATTGTGAATGTAAATTTCATTACTGGATACTTTTTACTGCCATTGATAGGTGCTTTGCTTGTCAATTTGTATCTGCGGAACTTTATTCTAAATACCGTATCTTGTTTAGCAATTTCCTCATCACTTAATCCCCCTTCTTCATTATTAATACTTAAAATTTTTGGTCCAAATATTGGTGCAGTTGGTGATTCAACAACATTTGGGTTTTCTTTTAATTTTGCCACAATCATTCTTGCTATTTTCTTAATTGCAAATAGACTATGTGGGTGTATAGCCAAAGGTGCCTTTAAGAAATACTTAACATTCATGTCATCAACAATTTGTGCAAGAGAATTTCTTTGAGTTGTGTATTTTTTGATTCTCTCATGTAAAATATTTGTATATTGCCCTAAAATTGATGTTGACATGCCAGTTGGAACAGTTTTTATTTCTGGCACAATAATCTGTTCAATAATCTCATCACCTTTATAACCAAAAAAATCATTTGTTATATCTGTTCCTATGACACGTTCAAGGATTTTTGCTCCACCAGGATGTACTTTAATCCATTTTCTCATACTAACAACAAATCCATCACAAACTACTAAATATGCTCCACGTTGAACACGTTCATTAACTTCTCTCCATGTAAATTCTGGCAATTTATCAAGATCTTCTTTGGTAATATGCAATGAAAGAATGGAATTTTTTTCTTTTTTATTTTCATTTTCTTTTTCAAAATTCAACAAGGTATATTTCCATTTCCAAGTTCCTTTCCAATTCCACCAATATTCACCAAACATAAATGTTAATATTACTATACTAATCCATATAAGATATGCAATCCTATAATATAATGATTCAAATCCATAAGATAAACAATATGTCTCAATTCCCAAATATACATTTGCCCATGCACACATTAATAAAGATATTCCAAAAAACCTGTGAATTCTTTTAAGAAATCTAGGGTACCCTTGATTAACTGACACTATTGCTACTTGACCCCAAATTGATATTAGACCTAATCCAAGTTCAATAAATAACAAACTATATATTGTCAGTCCTACCAATGAATGATTTGTTATTGGACTAATTGTTGCCAAAGCTGCTGCACCAAAACCACAAATACAAATACCACCAAGCAATTGTATAAATCGATGTATCTTGATGTAATTATTGGTGTGTTTGTAATATCTTACAATATAAATAGAAATGGGAAATAGAACACTATTATGGAATTGATATGGGTGGAAATGGCATGGAAATGATAATTAATGATTTTTTCATAATGTGAGACAAATGTCTTTAATATTTAACATGTATTTAATATCAATATCATACCACCAAGTTAAGAACATTCCAAGTCCATGAGCTAATTTTGCTAATCTTTGACCATTAGATATGGATGGTGAAAATTTATTATTATAAAAATCATATAGTGTCATTTGACGATTATTTTGATGATATGAAAGTACTGAACTTCCTGGGTTATAAGCCAAAACATCTAAAAACCATCAAATATAATTGGATTATTGTTGTTATCAATATTGTTAGGAGAAGAATAATAAGAGAAATTAGCTTGTAATATTTTTGTAAAATTATCAACAAACAAATAAATTACATTTCATAGGTCCATTTCTAATCCCTTTTCTTCCATTAGGTACCAAAGGTCTTGAGAATTCAATAGTTGCAAAATTATTTACAATGGGAGGTGGATCATTAATTATTGTTAAATCTGAATGGTCATCATCTTTTATAGGAGGGTTGTAACCAGTTGGAGCAGATCGATAGTTTGATAGAGATACATTTCCATTTGAAATCTAAAAAATAAAAATTTCAATGTTATGTTTTATGTTTTATGTTTAATTTTTACAAGATCATAAAGCAAAAAATAACTCACAATTCCAATTACAAAATCTGCTCCAGTCATTCCAGTATCATCAGGATCAAATCCCTGTTTTATTTTTAAATATATATTATAAATCTCATCACCATCATCATAATAATTACAACATTGTCAACTATATAACTAACTTACCATTCCAAACCATGCATTACCATCTGTAGTCAGAATTTGAACTTGGAAATTAATATTTTTTTCAACAATGTCATAACTAACAACATATGAAGTTGGCCATAAAGCAATACGATTAAGATATTTTGATGACTGAGACAATTTTTGTGTTGGTTGAACTGACCAAATATTTGGTGGAATTGCTGGACGAGAAATATCATCCAAATTACGTATAATAATGTCTCTAAATGTTGTATTTCTAAGTGTAACTCTGTCTTCATCAGTAAACAAGTTGTTCTCTTTGTTTTCCCACCAAAATCTATCTGAATCTCTAATATTGATAAACTAAAATAAATCAATAAATGATAAAGCAAGCAATGAATAATAAAAAAATAAATAAATGGTAAATCAAATAATAAATAATAAGTAATAAGTAATAAGTAATAAATAATAATAATATAAATATAATTTTATATAATCATTTACCTGAGTGATCATGCTAGTGTTCATTAGTTCACCAAAATTTGATCCATTCAAATGATCTTCAGCCATTGCTCCAACCAAAGCTTCTAATTGATTAGTTCCATTAGGATATAATTGTTGTAGATAATCTTGTGTTTCTTTAACTGAAGTTATATCTGCCCATGAACCTTTTTTTTCTAAACCATATGCCTGACGAACATCATTGTATAATGCAATTCCTATAATAAAATTTAAAAAAAAAAATTTATGAATACACAAAACATGTATGCACACACACACAAAAATTCATACCTCTATCTCTAGCTCTTAAAACATCAATTGCTACAAGATCAGTTGGATCAGGTGCATTAACATTTCTTGATGCATCAGAATAATGTATATCAACATCTTCTTGACGTTGCAAAGACATTGATCTCAACAAATTTGCTGCACCATATTCTTCCAACAAACTTTTATTAAAAGTATCTTGTAATGATAATTCCACAACTGTATCACCATATTCATCTTGAATTCGATAAAAATCACTCAGCTCACTGTGACCATACCTGAATGTTATTGTTGCAAAGAAAACATCAATCCCTGGAGTTAGATCTGGATCATATTTTTGATATGGTGGCAGTGGTCTACCCATTACAACACCAAGATATTCTTCTGTAACAACCTTTTGATAGAATGCAATGTTCCATTTCCTCTGATTGATTAAAAAAAAATCAAAAAATATTATTATAATAATTATTGTTATATTATTATCATTATTAAATATAAAACTTACAGCCTCTTCAAAATATTCATCATCACTCCATGCATCACCATTTATTTCATAAAACTGATCACATAATCTATTGTGTTCACGTAACCAAATAGTCTGAATAGCAATTATAAAAATATTTCCTACAAATGAATCCTCATATGGGTAAGGATTAGCCACATCTCCATTGGTCTTTAATTTTCCTCTATTACCCTCACGACGATTTTTTGCATCTTCAGCAGTGGTACCATAAATAGTACCCAAGTCCAGGAAAGGAGTTACAGTATTGTAACCAGTACGTTTGGGTTTTTGTGTAGTAGGAGGAAGAAAATTTGATCGATTAAAAGCAAGTGACTTCAAATTACTTAATTGACCTGGTAATGATGTTGCTGGATTATATGTTGCATCATCATATGGTATATACAGTTTATGATCTGATGGAACTTTGCTTTCTGCATGGATAATATCAAAACCAACAAATGCAGCAAAAAAAGTAGCCTAGAAAGAAAAATCAAAAAAAAAATTGATTTGAGAAATAAATACAAACAAATAAAATAATTGTTAAAAAATTTCTTACCAAATGACTAGTTTGTCTTTTAGATCGATAACTCATTGTCTTTTTAATATCAAATTGATCTAAATGATAATTAGTTATAATATTAGAAATGCATCTTGGCATTGGATAAGTATCAGCTGGTAATGGATCAATACACTTGGGTACTGGTTGTTTTGGGTCAATATCAACAACATCAGAAGGGGTTTTTATCATTGAATCTCCATCTGGGCTAATATTATTGATGAAAGAAAAATTCTCAAATCATTAATTAATCACTAGCAAATCATTAATAAATCACTTAATAACAGCACTAAAAAAATTACCCAAAAAAAGGTTCAGGTGGATATTTCTGATGAAAATTTTGATTTGGAGTACCAGAATCCGGATCTTTTGAATTATTATCACTACCATCTATAAGTCGAGACTCTACATTACATGATAACATTAAAGATATTATGAATAATATCAGCAAAAGCAGATGTGATTGAATTGACAAATCTCCTCTTCCTCTTTGATGATTATAAAACATTTCTATTTTTTATTTTTTCGAATAACAAAGTGATTTCGTTCTTAAAATAAAATAGTTGAAAAAATGTTCATGTTTATATGATGTTTGTTTATTTCCAAAAATATCATTTTTGATTGTGTGTGAAAAAAACAAGTAAAACTTGCATTATAAAGAACGTCTACCAGAAAAAGCATACTAAAAAAGGTAAATAATTTCCAATTGTAAATTTTTCACTAATGAATTAATTTATTAAGATTTTCATTTAGAAGAAACACAGCCAAATTGTAATTTAGGTTTTTATTAGCGAGAAATAAATTAATAAATGCGATTGAACTTTCGGTCAATAGGGCAAATTTTCTTTGATCCGATAAGAGATTTAAGTATTACTTGCTAGCAAAGCAAAATTCAAATATTGGCAAAGGTTATCAATTAAAATTAAAATACATATAAATAGTCTTTCCATGTAGCATACTACCTACTCGTCAAAAAACTAAAGTTTTAAGGTCTAGAACTGATTCATTTTGAAAAATCTGATGAAATTACTATTATTATAGCAACCGGATTCAAACCAGATTATTTTTACGTATTAATATTAATATAAAATAAAAATATTCACGTGGTGACATTTGAAAAGGATTTTTGATCGTCCTACAGGGACGATGATTTTTTATGCAATTTACATAATCAAATAAAATTGACATAGTAATAGTATTAATAGTAATAGTATTAATAGTAATAGTATTAATAGTAATAGTAGGTTTTCGAATAATAATAATTATTATTATTATTATTATTATTATTATTCGAATAAAATAAAATTTGTTTTCTTTATCAATCTATTTTTCTTTAGTCATTGAATATATAGTGATAATAATAAATAGTAGTGGCTGACATTTTTCTTAAGTTATAGTACTAGCAACCATAGTAGTGGTAATATAGATTATAAATATAACTACTACTACTGTTTATATTGGATAATTCGAATAAATTTTTTTAATTCGAATTAAAATTATAATTACATGAAATGTTGTACAGAACTCATTGCTCGCCAGTATACAGTTGTTTGTATTGCAAAGCTACGTTGCACAATATAAAAATGTTTCTAAATCAATGATGTTACACAGCATCAATTTATTGGAATGAATATATATATACTCGAGTAAAATAAAAAAATATTGTTACATGATTTTTTAAAAAAGGATTTGCGGATGTCATAATTTCCGCCCGAATTTAAGCTGCCAAATTCCTCGCGAACATAATAATAATAAAATACATGTACTAAAAAGTCAACAACCCACCAATATTTTAAAAAAAACCCTCTGTCACATTAAAGCTTGGGACCTAATCTATGTCATAACAGAACTATTTTTTAAAAATGATATACAGAAATGAACTTCTATTCTTTTAAAAACCACATGCAGAGTTGGTTGGTTTAAGAGGTCCCGCAACACAGGACCCAGGCCTGACATTTATTCCTATTACTATGTTCGTAAGGATACAGCTTTGGTCGGCTTAGCCAATTGCTCATTAGTTGATAATGTACATGAACAAAACAAGAAAATTGTTTGATTGCTTCATGAGCTTTTTTTACAATTGAAGAAAATCTATTCTGTTGTTTTGATAGGTGAAAATAAACATAACCATTTGTATATACAAATATGTTTGTGAATTTCTTGTTTTTTTTTTAAAAAAAAATAAATTTATTTATTTCAAACATTAGTGGCTTATTAATAGTTTTAACTTCTGTTGAACAATTAAATCAAAATAATGAGCCACAATCTTTTAGTAAAGGAAAGTTCAGTAGCATAGATAATGATACAAAAAGTTGCAAATATGATTATTACCTTTATAATGATGAATGACATTCCATAACAACCTTACCAGCAAACACCAATAACACCAATTAACCAGAAAATCAATTTCATTACATTTTATATAATCTCACTTCAAAAATAAACCCAATCCAACCGTTATATTTACAAAAACAACAAGAACATATATTACTACAAATTTTTCTCCAATGTTCAACAAAATAAATAAATGAGGATTCATTGGGAAATAACATTACGTCCTCTGAAGGTATTAATATTGATATAAAGAAATTTACTGATTCAATAATATCATTGTTATTTTGATAATTAATAAAAAATAAACGTTTACAAAATAAGAACTCTGATGATTATCACGAACATTGAACCAACATATTTATTTAAAATCACACCATTGAATTGAAGCAGATTTTATATGAATAATTGAAATTTATGAGTTGAAATTTGAGATATTTATTATACAACCTTCCCATAGCAATTTCGGATACTCTTTCTAACTCTTCTTCATCTATACAAATCATAATGTTGCTAAACATAGACTCGGAATAAATATTTTTTGTACATCCAATGTATTCATCAGAACAAAATTTTGCAGTTTCAAACAGTTGGGTCTCTGTATGTTTATTTATAATGTTTTTGTCGACTCTTGGATCAATATCAAGGAAAGTATCCCAAATTAAAAATCAAAAATCAAAAGAATCCCAAATCCAAAATTACTTTGTACATCTACACTTATTGGTTTGGAGGCAGAATGCCATGGGTTTGGGAATTCTTTGATAGGCTACCGCAAGTTCACTTTATACATTCGGGATTTGTGCAGCATGTATAGTCGAGACACCACAATCTTCATCTACAAAATGCACCAATTCAAGTTAAAACATCACCATTGGTACATCAATCAAGAATATATAAAAATCCAAATACTTTGTGAAAATATGAGGACCACTCAAAGTGTGTCAAAGAAGATAAAAGGGTAAGTCAGTAATAATGGATAATTGTTGCTAGAGTTTCGAGTATCCATAATTTTTTTAATAACTTTAAAAATGTGTACACAGTGAGTCTCGGTATAGCGGATAATTTGGGCAATTAGAACAAAAATTTCAAAAATCCGTTATACCGAGATT
>CAJVPN010000555.1:0-25117 GCA_910592215.1 Entrophospora candida
ATTATAAGGGACTGATTTATAGTTATTTATAGGGTTATTAATTTATTTAGAATTTTAAAATTACATGGACAAAATTTGTATTTATAAATTTGGTTTTTAAAAAAATGTCATTATAACAAGATTGTCATTATAATCATTATAACGGGAGTGACTTGTATTTTAGAAATTATCCAATTAAATCAAAAATTTATGTTGATGATTTCTAAATTTATCCTAGTAACATGATGAATTTTATACATTAGTCACGTGGGTTGCATTTATGGAGAGAGTTTTCATATAAAATACCGTGAAGTGCAGAGTATGGAGTGTGTGCATTTATGGAGGTCTGGCTGTAGTTATTATGCGAGTTTTTGCATGATGATTAAAAATAGGTGTATGAATACTTCAATTCTCAAGGTATTTTTTAATATCACAACTATAGTAAAAAAAAATAATTTTAATTTTAATTTTAATTTTAATACATAATAAAATGACAAGATTAATTTATTCAGGTAATTAATTCATCTGATATAATTCAATCTGTTGAGAATCTAAAAAAAAAATTTACAAACAAGAGTGAATGTTAATAAAAATGAAAATAATCAATGATTAATGTTAATAATTACCATTATTATTGCCAATAATTGTTACTTTATTGGAATTCACAGGTTGGGGAAGGCTTGTAAATTTTAATAGTCTGCTAGTATAAACAGCATTTGGATGAATTACTGTAGTAATTGTTGAAGGATCAAATTTTATTTCATCCATTTCATCAAAAATTTTCCTAATTGATTTTAATTTATCATGCTCTTCCTTTGAATATCTATATGAACTATACCAAATTTTAGCTTTGGAATATTCAAATGAACTATACCAAAATTCAATAATCTTATAAATTTCATCAGCAGTTGGACGTTTATCTGGATTAGCATCCATGCATCTGAATGCTAGTTCAATATAGAATTTTGGTGTGTTGTTTGAGAATCCTGGTCTTGCACCTCCACATATTTTCATTGCAAGATCTACATCATGTGCCAAATTATTAAAAGGTTGTTGGCCAGTTGATACTACAGACATCAGAACTCCAAAACTGTGTATATCTGATGCTTTTGTATATGGTTTCTCCCTTAAAACTTCTGGTGCAACATATGGTAGTACTCCAAATATATCATTTTTGTTTGATGCAGACGTTTGACTAGCTGAACATGATAATCCCAAGTCTGTAATATATGACTGCATATAATTTTTATATTTAGTTTGAAGAATGTTGCCACTATGAAGATCATGATGAATAATTCCTTCTTCATGAATAAATTCTAAACCTCTAATAATTTGTCTAAGAATTTCAATTTTCTGTTTCCATTTTAAACCTTTAAAATCTTTAGTTAAATAATTTTGAAGACTTCCACCATCTATATATTTCATCACAAATACATATTCTTTTGTAATTGAATCTTGTGTTAATCCATAAATATGAATTATATCTGCTTTATCATGAAACTTCATGTAATTTTTGAACTAAATGACAAATAAAATATTTAATTACAACAATAATGATTAAAAAAATTTGAACCATCATTAATAAAATAATTTACCTCATTAAGAAATTCGTCAGAAATATTCTGTGAATTATGTAATTTTTTTAATGCCACAGTCCTATCACTATTAATTCTTTTGTAATTTTCATCATTTCCATATTTATAACCATTTAACCAAGTAGCTTTGTATATAGTTGCAAAACCACCTTCACCTATCTTTTCAATATTTGTTAAATCATTATAGGGAATCCATTGAAGATAATCTTCATTATCATACATGATTGCTTTAAGTTGTGTACTTTTAATCAACTCATCTAATGTTTCATTGCCACTAGCCCACCCTTTAGTTAATAGCTTTGGATCACATGATTGACACCATGAATAATTAGTATTATATCTATTGCAGGTTGGACATTCCCCATATCCTTCATATCTTTTATTTGAATATTCATCATCATTATCTTTGTCAGTAAAAATGTCATCACGATATTTATTTTCGTCCAAAGTGTTTTCCATATCCAAAATTTTATTTGTATTTTTTATTTTATTCGTATAATTTGTCAAAAAAAAAAGAACTTTTTGCCACAAATATATATATCACAGGTGGAAACACAAAATAATATATTTAGGTTTTAATATTTCCGTTAAAAAAAAAAAATTAAAAGTCGTACGTAATAGTAAGACCGCAAAACTGTAATTATTTTACTTATAGTAATAGCAATAGATATTGTGAGTGTGCGATCCGAGTTGTTTATTACGAAGTCACTAGTGATTGTATCCTGCCGAATGATATTCACCAATTATTCATCGATCATCCGGGTGTTGAAAATTTTCACTGGATAATAATCGGTGGTACAGAAACATCCACGTAATTGAAAGAATACTAATACATTAACATGTAAATACTATTTTATCCACTATTACACTATCACCAACATTCTTTCTATTATGATAATATATCAAGTAATATGAATACCAACTGTGTCATTATTATCTAAAGAATATTTATGCATTGCAGTAACTTCTACTCCAAATGAGCGTCTACAGCTAAACCTTGTCACAGAGGACTATAATTATAACGAATTTTTAAAATTTTTGCTTCACATTCAAAAAAACATAAAAATCCATTGTAGCAAGATCAGTAAATCTTGCCGCAACGGGTTTTAAATAAATCTTCATTCATCTGCTGTGACAAGGTTTGACTGTATTTAGTGAAGCTGGAAACACAATGACAGCCAAGCGAATAAAATGGAATCCGTTGTTATTTGTATTTCTTAAAAAAAAAAATATGCAATGTATTGAAAATATTTTTCCTGACAAATAAATAATTATTATAAATCAATGACCAATTATCCAGGTATTGAGTTTTATTGACTTACTGATTATCCGGGTGTTGAGCTTTATTGATGACCAAGTATTCAAACACCCGGATAATCAACAGATACAATCACTAATGTGGTTTGATAACTTTTAACTAGAATAATCAATTCACGTTGATTTTTTTTTCAAACTTACACAAAAATTTGACTCGTCAATTTTAAGAAGACCAATTATTTTGAATGTATTACTGTGAGACACACTGTAAGCTTTCCTCCTAACATCAGAGTCCAAATGCAATTTCAGGGTCACCAACCCTTCTCTGAATTGCAACCTGTGCTTGAAATGAATTGCAGATTCTCTAAATATTCCTCCAGAGTTGCAACTTGATCACAGAGCCATCCTTACCCTAGGGGTAGGCGACTTTTCAGGTAACGTGGCAGCAGCCATCTCTGATCTGGGTGCTGTGAGGGAAGATTAGGTAAGATGTCATTGACAATTGATGCAGTCTCAGTAAACTCCAGGCCATACACCCCTTCCCCAGGAAATTTAATTGCAACATCATATCGTCAGGGGATGAGGTCAGATTAGTCTTGTGTACACAAGGAAGATGTGAGAATGACTGTAAGTGTTCAAGGTAGTGTAGCGTGCTTCAACGTCTGCTAATTTCCGATAATCATATCGAAATGTGAATTATTTTTTTTCAACAGTGTACTGTCTTGTAATTAATTATTTGTAATAATAATAATAATAATAATAATAATTACGAAAAGCAAAATACCAATCGTTCATTTGTTTATCATCTTGATAAGAATCTTTATAATTACCCAGCAAGTTCTGCACCACGTTTTGATTCCAATTAAAATATTTATAAACCAAAGTAAAAATATATATATTAATACAAAAAATAGTACCTCTAACACTTCTTCTTTAGGAGAATCAAACCAAACCATACCAAACAACAACACTCACGTTTGGCCACCTTGGACTCTGTCAAAAAAATTAATTCGTGTCTGTACTCCCAAAAAAAAACCAATAGGATAAATGTACATGTCGATCAAAACAATAATTCCCCTTTTTCTTTTTTTTTCTTTTTTTTGAAGATGTCTCAACGAAACAACAAAAAAAGAATCCAAGAAGAGGAAAAAAGAGGAGAAAACGAGTAAATGTTTATCATAAGAGTGGTGGTTGTCGCCACTCGTCGTCACTCTAGTTTAGAAACAAAAAATTCTTCTACTTACACAAATAATTTAACATCTACTACTATGGAAAGTGGTTGTCATTATTATAATGATGCTGTTGGTGAAGAAAATGGTCTTGAAACTTCATTGAAAAGAGTAATTATCCAGTTTATTTATTAGTTTTCATTAAATGCTCAATGGGTAAATACAAAATTTATACCCTTTTTAAATTAGCCTAGGTTAAATAATGACCATCCATTATGTCATAAGCATACACCATGTTCAACTGGGATGCTAAAACTGCCTCCACTAATAAACGATAATGATTATGATGAAGAGGAAGAGGAAGAAGAAATTACTGTCATTAGAAATGTTCCTCGTGAATTATCTTCTGTAAGCAGGGATTTTGAAAACGATTTCTTCGTAGGAGAACAGAGATGAATATAAAAATGAATCAATCGAACTTTCCAACACATGTGGTCTATATGTTGAGACAAACGTTCGTGAAATTTTAGCGATAACTTCGATTTTTATGGGTACACCAAATTCCTATTCAAACATATGATAAACAACTTTCTCCAAAAAATAAACAGGAGTTAGATCCAGAACATAAATCCAAATTTAGAAAAGTTATAAAACAATCAATTAATGAGTCATGTGAGTGTGACCATTAGAAAGTAGAAAAGGAGCCTATCCGGAACAATTATTAAAAATAGAAGACAAGATTAAGGAAGTAGAAAAGGAGGCAGGAACCGAAGAAGAGAAGTTGGAAAAGACTAAAAAATTATTTCGTCTCAACTGATTTTCTTGGCAGATCCTAAAAATAGGCCAGCAAGAAATTCAGGGTTTATAATTTTGGAAGGATTAAAAATGTTACCCAGTTCAAAATTAAAGGATTTTCCCACAAACCTGACAAACATACGGTTGAATGGTCCAATACGGGTTTTAAAGAAAGCAAAGCACGAAAATTGGAACTTTACAGTATCAGCAATTCATCAATTACAAACAGACGGAGTTTTATTCGTTGGAGAAGTTACTCCTTCTGCAGAGAAAGGAAATGTACTTGAAGATTGCAATGATTTAATTCGTGTAGGGATTTTCATGAAGGATTGTATTGATTCGGCTGTAGATAAAGGCGCAGATGTTAAAGTAGACATGTTGATCGCGTCTGACTGTTATACACTGAATCCTGCTAATAGATTATTGGCTACCTTTAATGTAACACAGTCCCGCGCACTCAATTTTCTACAGAAACAAGGATAACTATATACAAACATTGTAATTTTGAATTAATATGTAATTCCTCACGAGGATTAATTTTAGCTTAGAAAATAAATATTTCATCCACTAAATTTCTGTTAAACAATATTAATATATAGTAAAAATGTAGATCTAACCCATAATTATTCAAAAAAAAAATTCATATATACAAGTCACAATACTTAATATCAATATTCTTGATAGCAATTAAATCTTATACAATCATGATTGCAAAAGTGCAGCCATTATTGACTGAGCATGTGCAAGTACAGTATTTATATGAGAAGCAGTTATTATCATGAAGGCTTTTTTAATTAAAAATTTTTATATTAAAAGAAGGAAAATCTGGTTACGTTTATAATTGTTTTTTCTTATTTGGTTAAAACTTCATGATGATACAAAATCTTCAGGGTTGGATTGACATTCATCACCAATAATAATCAATTTACAAACTTTCATTTAGTATTTAGTGTAATGCAGAACAGCTTATTGCTTTTTAAACAATTCAGACAAATGATAGTTTCCTTATGAAAGTTAATAATAATACATATGTAAACTCAATAAGTCAGTCTCGCCAAAATTTTCACCCCATTTTCTTAATATTTAAGTAATTTAATTTGTCATATGAGCTCACCCCCACATGACCGACTTATCAAGCTTACATATGTAATAACTAATTTAAGAAGTTGATTAAAAATATAAATATTTACACAGGTCTGATAATTTTTAGTTGTTTTGAGTGATACTAGATCTGAAAATCCAAAGGCTCATTGTATAATTAAAACTAAATGCAATTTTTGATTAATAACCACCTTAAAGTGTATAGATAAAAAAGGTGCGATATTTATTACAAGTCAATTTACTGTATAGATTTTTTGGAAATTTCTTTTAACAAAAAAATATTCTCAATATTTTGGTTTTTGTGGAAATAATAAATATTATTATTATTATTATTATTATTAAAAAAAAATACATTTTTACTAAATAATTCTTGTATATATAAAGTCAATTATAGATATATTTTAATCATCAAATCCTGTTTTTTCCCTTATTTTCATCATATTATCATAATATCTTTTATGAATCTTCATTTCTTGTAGTACTAATTCATCTATTTAAAAAATGATAGTATTTAATGAATAATAACCTTTACTAAAAAAATAAACAATTTGAAAAACATACCAAAACCTTTAGCCTCTTCTTCCAAATTAGGATCTAAGGACCTCATAAATCTTTGTTCATGTCTAGCTATGTCAAGCAATTCTAATAATTCCTGATATTTGTCAACGTGCTTTTGATGTTTTATGATACGCTTATTCATCATCATAGAAATCCAAGTAGGTTGTTTCCAACCTCTAACTCTCCAAAGTTTATAGCCTAGTTGGGTGGTAATTGTATACCTAATTACTTTACGATAAGGTCTTTTCTTTTTTGGCCATTTGATTTTCTTTATGATACGATATTTTGGAGGTGTATACAAAGTAGGAGCAAGTGGGATCTTATAGGCAGAGTGAGGATCAGCAGTTCGTGATTGAAGTGTCCGAGTATCATAAACAAGCTTATGGACTCTTTTCTATATACAATAATTATTATATATTTTCCTTACTTTTTTAAAAAATTGATTTTGTAAAGTTGAGATGAGAATAACTTGATTGTTTATTTTGGTTTTTATTTTATTTTATTTACCCCATTCCATCTTTCCAACTGTAAAAAAAATTTTTAAAAAGGTCTATATTAAAAATAAAGTATTTTATAAATTAATAAATCTACATATATAAAAAAATTACAAGGTCCAAAACTTCTCTGAGCCTGCCTTTTCTACCCCATGCCAAATCATCAATATGTTGATAAGCTTGTTTGTCGCCGTCAAGTGCTTTTTGTAAAGTAAGTTGACACTAAAACAAACAAACAAATAAAAAATATATGAAATTAAAAGGTTTTATTTAAAATATATGAGTATATAATATAAGATTATTTGCCTCCTTGGCTTCTTTCAAATACTCTATAGTTTTAACAACGGAAGTTTCATGTCTTCTTATTCTAAATTTTTCACGAATAGCATAAAATAAATATTTTTGATGAATTGTTTTGGGAAATAATTTTGTGGTTTTAATTAGAGTTTTGTAAAGAGATAAAGCAGGTATTCTGTGAGAAGAAAGTTTCCAGAATGGCTTTGTAAATGGTTTTTTTAATTTTAGTAAAGACATGGTGAAAAAAATCAAAAATAGTCGCTAAGCTTTAAATGATTAGCTCAACACAATGATGTAATAATTAATGTGGTTTAAAATATTAAAATATTAATCCTTATTGTAACTGTGAACATGCAGACTTGTGGAATGATTCTGACTCGGATTCTAAGTATATTAATAGAAGGACTTTGACAATTTCAAAAGGCGTATGATTGCTTATTTCACTTTAAAATCTCTAAGACATAATAGTGATAGTGTATTTTTTTTCGTAAACAGCAAGTTCCATTAACGAAGCAGACCAAAAGTGGATAGATGTATGTGCAGCTGTACTTCTTCTTTCCTCATCTTTTGATAACTCTCCAGAACTTTTCTTAAATATGGCAATTCCAAAGACTGTTGTGAACTATTCCGATGACTATGGTGAGTCCAAGGAAATATACACACAAAAGCAAAATGGGGGAAACTTCATAAGTCCTTTTTTTGCTTGAATTGCTGTTAATTGGATGCCTATGAGCTAGTGACTGATATACTGGATCATTACGTGTTAAGTTTACCTTATGAGTTAATGACTGATGTTAATTGAGACAAGTATGCTGAAAGAACTGATAAACAAAACATAACATTCATGCAATGTGGAGAGCGGGAGAATGGGAAAGTTTATGTATATGGACTTCCTTCAGAAGTTCATAAGGTTTGTCACAATGAAATCATGGCTTATTACATGTTGCAGTTAATAGTGTGATTGACACTGATGCATGCTTTTTTTTTTAGGGGACAATGAGTGAGTACTTGACTATTTTTCTTCAGTCATTGTTAATGCCATAATATCCCAAATATAATTATTAACTATCTTTGACTAAAAGCAACAAAAGTGGGTTGAAAAGGCAAAGAACCAGATGGATGTGTGTATATAGGCAGCTGATAAATCTACAGAGGATGAGTATAATGTGAAGATATACAGGACTCTTGAACTTGTTTATTCTCTGTAGTGAATTGGTTTAAATTTTTAATGTAATTCTTGGCCAAATCTTGTGGTCGAGGTTGCTTATATTCAGAGACCAAGGTACATCTTATGAATAAAGTAAAAAATTATTGGCTCCAATATGGCAGAGTTCATGATGTTATTACTGTAAAATTTGTTTCATCTATTGTACCATCTACACAAATGACTATAAGTGTATATACTACTATGCAGTAATGCAGACAGTTATCCTTGCACCATTTCTCATTATTTTAATTTCATTGTTGCACAATTCACCAAGCTGATAATTCATTAAACTGATAATTCATTAGTTCCTTTAGAGGTATATAATCATTGCTAAAACATTTTACCTTTTGAATCTAAATAATAATTTTGGTACTCTATATTCAAGGAGCATTTAATTGATATGATCAATGGTCAAGCCAACATAATTTTTGCTAATATACTATTAATATTCAACCATCATGCTTCTACAGTGATACTTTAGTCTTCTGCAACTTTACTTAATATCATTTCTCAAGATGTTATTTCAAAAGCAGTTTTATATTAATGATTAAAGGTTATTTTAAACCATGAAATAATATCAATATCATGAATTTTCAAATTTTATATATTCTAATAAAACAATTCCATTATTAACAATGAATTTTATTATTGTATTTGATAAAGATGGTCATATTGGTGAGCAACGTTTAAATTTTGGATCGATCTACTCATAGAACGTGATGGTTTCGTGTGTAGCTTAACTTTCCTTTCATAAATTTTCTTGTGTGATAAAGAAGGTTTGTTAAATTTTCGTGTTATATTGACAGAATGGTTTAAACTGGAAATTTCTAATTATTTTACAATGTTATATATATCTTATTATGTTCAATTAATTTTAATTAATAAATGATTTTTTTCTAACTTTTTCAATTTTAATAATTACATGCTCTCTTTGATTGATCTAAAAGAAAATAAATAAATAAGACTTATTTTGACAATAAAGATATTCAAGAACTTTCGAAAACAGTAGGAAATGATTCATTATTCTAAACCTGAAAATGTAAACAATGAATCAGGTAATTTAATAGTTTGCAGACAGGATTTATTACAAGAACTTTTTAATAACTTGTTTATTTATATTTGACATAATGACATTCATTGTACTTACACTGTTATATATATGTGTGTGTGTGATTTTAGATGTTTTAACTGAAAAATTATTTCAATTAATTGATAGATCATCTCCAGTAGCAATTGTGAGACCTGCTCTAAAAACTAGATCAAAATTGATGGATCAAGGTGTTCAATGGTGATAAATCTACATTTGATTAATCCATTGATTGATTAATTGATTGATTTATTAATATATAAAAATTTATTTATTAATATTTAAAATTCACTAAAGGGAATGTAAAGAATTTATTAATAATTCAAGGAATGATGGACTAAAGTTAAAACATTGGACAAAAGTCTCAAATATTGAAGATCAGGGTAATTTATTTAATTAATTGATTAATTTAAAGCTGTAAACAATATCTAAGGCCAAGCTTTTTTTCTAGAAATATATCCATTTTTTAGATTTAATTGTTCTGTTGAAATCAAGAGTTATGAGGATGATAAATATAATAAATATCTAATAGGTATAAATATAGATTCACATTATATATCAGCATCTTATCTTCACATATATATCTACATATATATATATATATAATCTATTATTCTAGATCAAGATTGGTCCAAGGAAGAAACTGATTATCTGTTTGATATGTGTAGAAAATATGATCTTAGGTTTATTATTATACATGATAGATATGATTTTCCCAAATAAGATTAGAACTATTGAAGTAAAAATTTATTAAAATTTATATTTATATTAATATGTGATTTAAAAGATAATGATGGCAATACTAATAGTCCAAGAATTCTTAAAAAAATCAATCCTCACTCACCCTTCTTTTCACTTTTTTAATATATAAAAAGGATTTAAAAGAAAGATACTACTCGGTGTGTAAAAAGATTTTACAAATAAAACCATCACAACCCGGTAACAATCAACAAGACAAAGGTGCAATTATTGCATTGAATACTTATGATAAAAGTAAAGGAAGAAAAAAGAAAAAAAAATTTACGTCATTTGTATAACCGTTCTTCGAAACAAATAGCAGTATGGATATTTATTATATGTTTATCGTTTATATTTGTATTTGTATCTGTATTTGTATTTGTATTTGTATTTGTATTTATATTTGTATTTGTAATTGTATTTGTAGAATAACCATCATATAATTGTGATATATTTATAGGAAGAAGAGTCATTGTTAAAGGAATATGGGCATATTGAATAAATTGAAAAGAAAATTAGGAAAGAAAGTGAAAGTGACGAAATTATTAAGCCTTCGAGAAATCCGGTAAAATAATCATTAATAGTTAAATAATATTATAATAAAATAATTTATATAGCAAAAAAGAAAGAAATCATTTCATAATGGTCCATTAACACCTATTGTTGAATTTAATGGATCATCAAGAGCTTTCAATCTATCTGCTGGGGATTTGCTTAAAAGACAACAATAAAACCAACATTATCATACATCAACTTCAACCACTACTGTATCAGAACGTAGATAAAGATTTTACTTTTCTAATTTTCTAATAATCTTTTGTTATTTCTCTAATAATTACTTCCTCTTCATTTTTAGCTCATTCAAAAGTTGAAGCCATAATACCTATACATACACGGTGTGAAAAATTCCCAATAGGAGCATCAGTTAGAAGTCAAAAAATATCAGTTCCAAAACAAAACTCATTAACAAAAGTACAAAAGACTTTCCAGGAATGTGGACTAGGGTATCTTCCCACTGTACCAACTGAAAGTGTTTGTGGTAAATGAACAGAATTACAAAAAGCTATTCAAAACTTGTTAGATTTAAAAAAAAATCTTGAAAAACAAGAAAATGAATTGAAGACAAAACAAGTAACCTTGCAAAAAGCAAAATCGAGCATCATCGATAGCTCTAACTTCAACAATTCATTGGTAAGTATTGAATTGATTGTTTGATTGATTGATTGATTGGATTTACTCGGATGATAATATATTATATATAATATATAATTGTTTTTTAGACAAATGGATCCAAGTCACCTCGAAGTAACAAGAAATTAAGAAGTTAATTAAATTAATTACATTGCATTTTTTTAATTTTACAAAAAGTAACAAAATATTAAAATTATAAAATAAATATATTATACGCGGAAAATAACTAGCCAACTATTTAGATACCCTTAAGTTTTACAACTATTATATTGTCTGCAAATTCACCCCAAGACATTCTTTTATTAACAAATATAATGAACCAAGTCATTGATACTATAAGCCAAAACATTACACCAATTGCGGAAAATGTAAGATCTGAAAGAGTTATAAATATACACGATAAATAAGTCCAATCAATAATGAATGATTGATTGAAAAATTTAATAAAAAAGTCTCATACATTTTCTGATTTCTCTGCCTATATCTTGACGTTTTGTGTTTGGCCACATATAAATAATGTTGACCAACCATAACCACGGTAAAAATATTAAACCTATGTAAAAGTATTTTTTACATAAGGATAGAGTATAAGTTGGCGAGGTGAATTCTTTAGGCTGGGAAGGAGACGACATCTTCAACTCGTGATATAATAATAAAGAATTGAGGTAATTTTTTTAGTGTAACATATTCATTCCTAATCCTTTTTAATAAGTGGTTGATCACCCATCAATATCTCACAATAAACCTGATGACTGCTACTTTATTTAATTTATCCAATGGACAGATTACCCTTTTTTTACTGGTTCAGTTCCAAAGACCAGTCTTTTGGAACAGGTTCCAAGATTGGTTAAAAACCGACCTAATACTGATTCCAAAATCAGTTTTAAAAACCGGTTAAAAACTGGTTATTATTTAATCATAAAGATTATTTAACTCACATGTCATTAAATCACTTATTGAATTATTGGCAGAAAAGAGATTTGACTTGTGTTTGTGTTTGAATAGAATTAATTTAAAGGGTTATTTTCAACTAAAATCAAAAATCGAAATCCAAAATGGAATAGAAAAAATCAAATATAATTCTAAATTCAAGCCATTATTAAAATGGTGCCATATCACCTTTAGTACAAGTCCCTTTATTGAATTTTCACAACACACCTACCTACCTTTGGATTAATCTCTCTTATTGACATTATCCTATTTATTTATTTATTGATGTTTTGTTACATTGTGTTTCAACTGTGTTGTTTAATTTGTATTAAGTCAATTTGCATTATGCTGAGCACTAGTTCCAGTTCCAATTCCAGTACCCAGCTTTCTTTTATTACTGTATTAGACACCCGTGTCCATGCCTGTGTCTGTGACTGTGCCGAAAAATTTAAAACCATGTCGTTCCTGTACCCTAAATTTTTTGTTAGACACGGGCATGTCCCGGGTATGCAGAGCCCTAGTTAAAAATCGAAATACAATATTAATAAATAATATTGTGCAAATAAATGAGATAATGACAATAAGAGAGATTATTAATCTAAAGGTGTATTGCGAGCTTCAATCAAGTAATTTTCAAAATTGATAACTCGAGATCTTATTTGACAGATTCAAAAGGACGATATGGTGCCATTTTAATAAAGACTCACACGTTCATTCGATAAAATCTGAGACTCAAAAGTTTTAAGGTTGATCCAAGGGAATAAAATAATCCTTTAAGTTAATTCTCAAATCTCTCTTTTGCCAACGATTCAACAAGTGATTTAATGACTGACATGTGAGTTAAATAATCACAATTTTATGTTTTAAAGTCATGGATACAAAATAACATTATGATTTTTTTTTTTTTATACAGGAATATAGTAACCACATATGTTATAATGTCTTTTAAAAAACAATGGTCCTGGAACCGGTCTTCAGAGCATTGTTATATTATTATTATTATTATTATTATATTAGTTATATTAATTGAAGGTTTTCTTCGAGTAATACAAGTATTTTCATGTGTCGCAGAAAGCGATGGCGGTTGTTGCACTGAAAAACATATCAGCCCACAAAAAAATTCCCTGTCAATCTGTTTTTTATATTTCCTTTTTTGTTTTTTCATCATGAAGATCATCAAAAAAAACTTTTTTTCTAATAACGATTATAAATAAAGATGCTTAAAGCAATTAATTTCAATTATTTAAAAGCGGTAAAAAAAATAATCTTTAATCAAGTTATTTTATATATATGTGTGTGTAAATAAAATAGATCATCTCTGAATTAAGTTTTTTGATAAAAAACCTAGAGTTCAACTTCTATATTAACTCGCACCTTTCACACCTCGCGACCTACCTTTAGGGTGATAGCTACTCAACCTTTAAGAGCTAAAGAGGCACCAGTAAGTCATCCATTCATTAATTCAATTAATTAAAATTTTAAAGAATTAATTAATAATGATTCTTTTTAGCCTACGTTATCAAATAAATATCCAGTGATCGATCATACATATGACGCGATTGTTGTTGGAGCAGGTGGAGCAGGTCTTCGTGCTGCTTTTGGTCTTGCCGAGGCGGGGTTTAATACTGCATGCATTACAAAATTATTTCCTACAAGATCTCATACAGTCGCTGCACAGGTGATTTTTAATTGATTGATTGATATATATTTTATTTAAAAAAAAAAAAAGAAAAAGAAATTCTTTCAACAATATGTACGTTATTAATGAATAAGCTTAAAAAAAATTAAAAGGGCGGTATCAATGCTGCTCTAGGTAATATGACTGAGGATGATTGGAGATGGCATATGTATGATACGGTAAAGGGCAGTGATTGGTTAGGTGATCAAGACGCAATACATTACATGTGTCGTGAAGCACCTAGGACAGTGATTGAACTTGAACATTATGGTGTTCCTTTTTCAAGAACTGAAGATGGCAAGATTTATCAAAGAGCTTTTGGCGGTCAAAGTTTACGCTTTGGAGAAGGTATACATATACATAATATAAATATACGTATAAAATGTTTTGTAATTTTTCTTATATTCTAATAAATATGTGCGCATGTATGTATGTATGTGTATAGGTGGCCAGGCTTATCGTTGTGCTGCCGTAGCAGATAGAACTGGTCATGCACTTCTTCACACATTATATGGACAATCATTAAAACATAATACAAATTTTTTTATTGAATATTTTGCACTTGATTTATTAATGGAGGATAATGTTTGCCGTGGTATCATAGCCCTTAATCAAGAGGATGGGACTTTGCATCGTTTTCGTGCTCATAAAACAATTTTAGCTACTGGTGGTTATGGGCGTACCTATTTCTCGTGTACAAGTGCTCATACTTGCACTGGTGATGGAAATGCCATGGTTGCTCGTGCTGGTTTGCCTTTACAAGATTTGGAATTTGTTCAATTTCATCCTACTGGAATTTATGGTGCTGGTTGTTTAATTACTGAAGGTATTTGATTTTTATTTTTAATTTTCGAGGTGCTTTTTTTTTTTTTTTGGTAAAATTATAAACCTTTTTATTACAATAAAAAATAGGTGCTAGAGGTGAAGGTGGATATCTATTAAATAGTCAAGGTGAACCTTTTATGGCACGTTATGCACCATCTGCGAAGGATTTAGCATCACGTGATGTTGTTTCACGTTCAATGACGATTGAAATCAGGGAGGGTCGTGGAGTTGGTCCTGATGCAGATCATATATTCCTACAACTTTCGCATCTGCCAGCTGAAGTATTACATGAACGTTTGCCAGGAATTTCAGAAACTGCTGCTATTTTTGCAGGTGTCGATGTCACCAAAGATCCAATACCAGTGTTACCAACTGTTCATTATAATATGGGTGGTATTCCAACTCGTTATACAGGTGAAGCTTTGACTGTTGATGAGGTAAAATTAGATGAGAGAAGATTTTTTTCTTTGTTTTATCTTTAAAATTTTCAAATAAACAGACTTTTCATTTATAGAATGGTAGGGATAAAGTTGTTCCTGGTTTATATGCAGCAGGTGAGGCAGCAAGTGTATCAGTTCATGGAGCAAATAGATTAGGAGCCAACTCGCTACTTGATATAGTTGTGTTTGGACGTGCTTGTGCACATCATATTCGTGACACATTGGAACCAGGAACACCTCATAAACCTTTGTCATCAGATTCTGGTGCTAGTTCAATTGAGAATCTTGACAAACTTCGTAATGCAGATGGAAGTTTGCCAACTGCTGATATTAGATTAAACATGCAAAAAGTTATGCAAAGGGACGCTTCTGTATTTAGAACACAGAAAGTTTTAGATGAAGGTAAATAATAATAATAATAAATTTTTGTACTAAATTAACATATAAATACATGCATGTAGTGATTGTAATATATATTTTTATTTCTATTCCTCCTAAAAATCAATAATAAGGTGTGAAGAATATCGATAATGTCTTTAAGTCATTTAAAGATGTTAAAGTTACAGACCGATCGATGATTTGGAATTCTGATTTGGTTGAAACACTTGAATTACAAAATCTTTTGACAAATGCAGCACAAACAATGAATGCTGCTGCTGCTCGTAAAGAATCTCGTGGTGCACATGCTAGAGAAGATTATCAGGTATTTATTTTTTTTCTTTAAAAAAAAATAATAATTTAATGAAATAACGACTTATATATTTATTCATTTATTTAGTCGAGAAATGATAAAGAATGGATGAAACATACATTATCTCGGCAAGATCAAGAAACTGGTGAAGTAACTTTGAGTTATAGAGCTGTAGCAACAAAAACTTTGGATGAAAATGAATGTAAAAGTGTTCCTCCTAAAGCAAGAGTTTACTAAATATATATATGTATGTATATAAATAGACAATCTATTTATTTATTTATTTATTTATTTTGATTTTGTTTGATTTTATATTTTTGTTGTTAGATTTTGTTATTTTTTACAAATTATTTATTGAATGTGAATCTTTTTAATTCATGATGGTTTT
This sequence comes from Entrophospora candida, assembly GCA_910592215.1. Taxonomy (NCBI): domain Eukaryota; kingdom Fungi; phylum Glomeromycota; class Glomeromycetes; order Entrophosporales; family Entrophosporaceae; genus Entrophospora; species Entrophospora candida. The sequence continues at coordinate 16,421 of CAJVPN010000555.1, forward strand.
GAAAGAAGAGGTTTTAAAATAGTCTCCAGGCGTGCATATACACACACATACACACCTAATTTTTTTCTAAAAATAAATATTTCATCAAAATTATCTATTACTACTATATAACATAATTTATTCTGTGATGCAAACTATTTTTTTTGATTTGAACACCTTGGAATTCAAATACATACATACTATATATTAAATGTATATGTAGTGAAAGAACTCTTGTTTTAAATATTCATTTTATTTTAAAGTTTATAATAAAAAAAAAAGTAAAATTGAATAAAAATCTTAATAATATTTTTTATTATTATCTGATAATTTTTTTTTCCTTTCTTCTTTATCTATTTTTTTGTGCCTTTTATCTTTCCTGTCTTTCTTTTTATCCTTATCCTTCTTTTTTGTTTTCTGGATAATATAACAATAATAATTAGTTATATGTTAATTATTTATCAAAATTTCTCTATTCTAAAAAACATTTTTTTACCTCTTGAAGTCTCTTTAATTTAAGGGGATTGTTGACTATGGCTTTAATATGAGCTTGTTCGATTTTTTTAATGTGAAATAAAGGATCATCACGAATTTTTGATTGAATATCTTTATATGAATTTGCATTTGGGTTCATAGTATCCATAAAGATATCTTTTGAATCCGCTGATAACTGTATGTAATTAAATGATTTAAATATGCAAAAAAAAAAAGTATAAGCAGTTTATTTTTTAAAAAAATTAATAATCAATAAAAAAACTATTGTTGTTATTATTATTATTGTTTACCCTGCTCAAGGATGTTCCTTGTTCAACCAATGAATCAACACGTTTTTTACCAAGAAGAAAATCTTCTGTTTCTTGTGCTTTGGCTGAATTTGAATGACTAGCGGCAGAAGCGTACATCCATTCTAATCTTTCGTTTCCCCCCCTAATATATATATTAAAGAAAATAAGTTATTAAATGAAAAAAAATTACATATATATATGTCCTGTAATATGTAATTTTTGATAAGCCAATGATTATTTTAGCTAACTAACTAACTGTCAAACTACCTAACTCTAACCTAATAACAATAACTAATAATCTTATAATTTTCTAAAAATAAAATGATGTTATTATTTTATTTTTTAAAAAAAAAATTACTAATTATATTTTTGGATATGATTATTATTATTATTAACACTGCTACTTACTTTCCCTCTTGTAATTTTTTTAGTTCTTGAAGATATCTTTCTTCTTCTAATTCTTTTTTAAGCTGAGCTAACTTCTTGCCTTCCTCTGCCGCCTTTTGTTCTTCTTTCCACACCCTCTCTTGATTTTTAATCAAGAGTGGATGCCATGATTTTTTCATATTCTAAAAAAGTTCATAATTTCATAAGTTTAATGATTTTTAATTGTATTTTTTTTTATTAAAAAAAACCCAACCCTTCATATTTGAAAAAAAAACAAGACTTACAAGATCACCGCCTCCCATTTTGATTTATTTATTTGATTGTTGAGATTTTTAAAGAAAGTTTTATGTTGAATTGTTATCTAAAAAATCAAAGATCTAAAATATTTATTGGTTTTTTTTATTGTAATATATTAATGGTAATATTTATAATCAGATTTTCTTAGTTCTAGGTATCAACCCATGAATTTGTCGATCAAAATGAAATTTGGCATAAGACGATCTTTCCTATTTAGTGATATCTTCTAAACACGTGACCAGAACAAATTATATTTTTTTTATATATACTAATACTAATACAGTTTTACATTTTTCCAATTAAAAAAACGGCAAGACGAAATAAGTAAAAAACAAATCAGATAACGAATTGAATAAAATTTTAGAATATGCATCAAGTGAAGAAGACTCAAAGAAGTTGATTATACGAATTATTCGTTTTGTTCGTATATTCGAATTGTTCATTTTACTCGAATTATTCGTTTTATTCGTTTGTTCGAATTATTTGTTTTATTCCTTTATTCTAATTATTCGTTTTATTGTTATTAATTTATTCAAATAGTATACATGGGATGTAATGTCTAATTACCGTAAATACGTAATTATCGTAATCAATTACCACTTTCCCTCTTTAAAAAACGTGATCCCGAAATTAATTACGGCTGACGAAACTAATTACGGGCGATGGAATTAATTGTGAATATGAATGACAACGAATACAGAATAAATGTTATTTGAAATCAAAGAAATTGAAAATTTTCTATACAACCCGTTGTTAACAAACCTCAGAGTTCCATGCCACTCTGATAACCAAATGGACAATTAAACCCTACTTTAAAGTAGTAAAAAAACTTCAAATGCAATTCTTTTTGTCAGTTATTGTCAGCTTCATATTTCACTTTTTTTTAATTATTTTATTAAATTCATTAGCGTAAAAAGAAGATGGAAGATGCAGCAGTTATTATTATGAGCTTTCAAATTAAAAGATGATTTTGTTGGTTTGGTCAATGAATGTTTTTATTATATTTTTTGCATATCGGCAAGAAATTGTCAGGCTTTGATCACAGAATACTCAAAAAGTTACTTTACAGGTAAAATATAACACCATTACATGTATTTAAACTCAGATCAAAGATCAATCAAGTTCTTTTAAATTCGGATTACGATTCGAATTATGATTCAATTCGATTTGATCAGATTTATTTGAAGTGACTTTGAGATCCACGGCATTTCCGTATTAATATTAAATATAATTCTACAAAAATTGAGTTCAACAATATCAATTATGAATAACACTGCAAGAAAAAAATTTAAAATCGTTACACAATATTATATTAGTTTATTATTATTAAAAAATATAATAAATAATTAAATAATTAATAATATTTTATTTCTCTACAAATTAGAAATAACTTCATGTGTAAATTCTGTTGTTGTTGAATTGCCACCCATATCATGAGTTTTGGCCTAAATTATATTTTTGGAAAGGAAAAATAAAATAATAATTAATTAACCATGTAGTTCAAATAAATTCACATAATTTAGACATCAATAAATCATACCGATCCATGTAGTACGGCTTTAATTACTGCATTATAAATTCTATTAGCATCATCATCAAGTCCTAAATGTCTTAACAACAATACTCCTGAAAGAATAAATGCTGTTGGATTGGCTTTATTATCTCCTTGAATATCTCTACCAACATGACGTGCTCCCTAATAATTTTTATAAATTATAAATATATTCTTTTTTTATAAAAAAAAATAAAAAAATAAAAATCTTACCGGCTCAAATAATGCATATTCTCTACCTATATTTACACCTGGAACAATGCCCGGTCCACCAACCAATGCCGCACCGATGTTGCTTACAATTGCTCCATACAAATTAGGCATTACCATAACGTCAAATTGTTGTGGCTTGGACACAAGTTGCATAGAACAGTTATCAACTATCATATCATTAAATTCAATTCCTAATGGTTTATAATCTTCTGCAACTTTACGACATGTATTTAAAAATAATCCATCTCCAAGTTTCCTATATAAAAATACAAATGTAAATGGATGTGATTAGCATTTTTTTGTCATATATATACATGCTATAAATATAGAATATAAAATATATTTATTATCTCTAAACTATTGTTTAAGAAAATCATACATAATGTTGGCTTTATGAACACATGTAACTTTTTTGCGTCCATTTTTAAGCGCAAAATCGAATGCAAATCGTGCAATTCGTTCTGTTTTTTCTCTAGTTGTAATTTTCAGTGATTCTATTACTCCCGGATATGACTATCAAAAACAAATAATAATAACAATCATCGTCATTATTATTAGTGCATTTATAAATTATGTATATTTTACTTGTATGTAAAGTACCTGATGTTCTAATCCTGCATATTCTCCCTCAGTATTCTCACGAATAATAACAAAATCTACATCTTTATGACGTGTTGGATATCCTTTAATATTATTTATTAATACCAATGATGCATAAATGTCTAAATCTTTACGCATCGCAACATTAAAAGATGGATGATCGTCTTTTTTTGTGGATGTATAAATTACTCCTTCAATCAATCAATCAATCAATCAACCAACCAACCAATCAATCAACCAATTCATCCATTGATTGATAAGAAAAAAATTTAATATAATTCATTCGTTATTTATAATAATTCCAAAAAAACAATATCGAAACATACCTTTTAATGCAACTTTGTTTCTTCTTAAACTTTCCATACTTTGTTGAAATAACAAATCGCTATCTTCAGTATATCCAGTAACATTATGTTGTTCCCATTCAATTGGAACTTCGGCCTCTTTGAATACTGTTTTAACTGATTCTGCAATCTCTGGCCCGATACCATCTCCTGGGATCAATGTGACAGTATACTTTCCTCCATATTTAGTGGTTTTCTTCTAAATATGATTTAAATAATTATTAATGATTTATGTATGCACGCATACATACATGTCATTATTTATTGATTAATTATTATTTTATATTTTATTTAAAACAATAGCTTATATTTACAATGGTGTTCTCGGCAATTGGCGGTATAATTGAAGTTAAGTTACGAAGAAAATTCTAATTTTTTTAAATAAAAAACAAACATGTCAATTTACCATATATTTTACACTAATCACTAATCAAAGATTATTTATTACTTACTTGTTTTACTCCATTAAAAATAATTGGAAAAGGTTTTCTAATAATCGATTTTAACATTTTTTTTCTTTTGATGACAATGAGATAGTGATAGGCGATAATAAATAATGCACGTTATAAAATTTTTTATCAGCGAGTGATCTAATACAAAAATATTTTTAATCACGTGTCATCAAAAAATTAATATATATTAATATGGGAGTTATTTGTCGACATCCTCAAACCTTCTTTTTTTTTATACCATTTGATCTTTTCCTGATATTCTTAGTTTATCTAAATAAGCATTCCATCCTGTATCTCTATACCTTTTCACTTCATCAACTACATCTTTACCACTTGCATAAATTCCACGACCAACAATAATAATATCAGTTTTATTTGTTATAACTTCTTCTGGCGTACTATATACTGTTGACCAATTTTATCTTTGAAACATCTAATCTAACTCCTGGCAACATATATATGAATTCCCCTTCCTCCGTCATCATCATCGCCGTCATCATCTTTTGGATCACTGCTACTACCAGGAGAATTGACATAAATAAATCCAATTACAAAATCATCATGATCACATGCCATTCTTATAGTTTCCTTAGTGTATGATTCGGTTGCTAAGTTACCTTTACTAATAATCCTCTGCCTAATGGTAACCCAACTTCCTTTAATACTAATACAATACCTTCACCTGATAATGAATGTGCATTTGTAATATCTGCCCATTCTACTATTTTATAAATCCCTTTGGAATATTGGAGTTTCACAGTATTTCCTATACATTCGTTATTATAATAATGACAACAAAAATATTATATTATATAACTATATAATATAAACAGTTGTTATAAACAAATATGGGAAATTTTCTCTCCTTCTTTCTTCAAAAATCAAAAAAATCACGTTTAGCCTTTGACTTTTGTAATTGATCAAATACATCAATTTCGTAAAACAATCACTAACTCATTCGTTTATTAACTCATTACTTTAATTCGCTAACTTTCAAACGACAAATATTTATCAACCATCCCAAGAAACAGTTTTTTTTTGTAGTAACATCGTAAACTTAAATTGGTTTTTTTACGTTCTACTACAAATAATTTTCGTGCTGTCTCGTTACGAAATTTTAAAGCTCGCTCACCATAAGTCGCCATAATATTACTCTCTTATTATTGGGCCAATTGCAGATCAAAAAGGTATATACCCAATGTTTTAAAATTTTAATTTCTAACAAGTTACTACGCAGAGTAAATATTTTATAACATGTTATTATTATATACAATTCTAAATGTAAATTTATCAATACCCATCTTAAAAAAACCAGTATTGTCATTTTTAAAAATGTGAAACCAAACTAGAACCTTCAAACAACTGTTAAAACAAGAAGCTAACTTAAATTTTTGTTATTCTAAGATAGGTTGAAAATATTGCTTTCATCTCAAGATTCTTTCACAACTAGAAGGGGAACAGGCAAAATAACAATGTGAATATATATATTAAAATGCGCTCTGCAAAGTCTGTTAAGAATTCTTTGAAGGCTAGAGATTAGAAAAAATTCACTTTTTTACTTGTAAGGATTGAAAGTTTAGTTGACGTAAAATATTTACAAATTAATAACAATTACAATTTCAGATGTCATCAATATTTTATTAAGTACTAAGAGGATAGGAACAATATTAGAGGATAACAATAGTGTTATTATTATTATTATTTTGAATGCATTATTGATTCAAATTTGCTATTATATCAGGAATATAATTCTCATTTTTGGTAGATGAAATGTATTTATGAACAAAATAATTAACTTGGAAAACTATTCAATTGACTATTGATTTAAATTTTTAGAACATGATGGAATGGTGGCGTATTTGAATGACAAGTACATTTTTATATATTTAATGAAATCATAATAATAAAGATTCAAAAAAAATTTTAATTTTTGGGCAGATAATTTAATCATAAGTATATATACAATTTAATTCAAAGTCATATAATAATGAATGTTATCTTCGATGGATATTATGATGATGATTCAAAAGATATTGAAAAGATAGGCGAAAATGGTTCGGCAACTATATACAAAGCTACTTGGTTAAATTGTGATAAGAATTCTCAAAATATTCCTAATGAATTTTTAATAAGTAATTATCTTTTTTTTCACAAAAGAAAAAAAATCTTTATCATTGCAAAATTAAATATTAATAATTCATATCTTTGGATCTATCTAATACAAAAGATTATGTATCTTTGAGTAATTGGTTGATGATTGGTTTTCTATTGGGGAAATATGGTATGAAATGCTTAGTTTAAAATATAGACAAGATGAATACAAAAGAATCAACATTTAAGAACTATTGTACAATTAAGACAAGAAAGACAAAAAAATCAAGGTAATAATTTTAAGTGAGAAAATTTAATTTTGACTTATTAAACTAATTTATTTGTTTTGTTTTTTAGATGTAAGATAATTTTGACAATGATAAATCAAAAATACTTTAGATTTAAGGAATTACTAGTTTGTAGTATACATATTGTCCTCCTCTTCGCTTAAAACCAATAATCACTTACAAAATATGTCAAATTTACACAAAAATGAAGTCATTACCCTTATAACTCTGGATAAAATCTCATGAGGCAGATACGATATATGTGGTTCCGCATGTAGTGATGCAAGTATTTCCATATGCATTTAGTCCATCCTAATGAAACCCCAGCTGATTGGAAAGAAAGAATTTGGTCTCACCCAGTATATTTCAGAGAGAATGATCTTATGTCCGATGATAGTAAGAAATGTCTTGGATATGAAGCTAGAAAACTGGTACGATTTCTAGATGGAGGGTTATATGCACCTAGAATTGGAATTGGAATTTGTTATTCGCGTGATCGACTGGACAAAGGACTAAGAATATTTGAAATCACCACCACATTGGAATGGAGAGACATTGGACTAGTAACTGCGTGGAAATAAATTCTGTGGCGTTAGTCTGAAAGGCTTAAGCAAAAACCCGAATCTAACCGCTCATTTGATGAAAGATTTGCATTACATCATTATAACTTGTGGGAAATCAATGCAAGCAAAAGAATCGATCGCGCAGGACGTGTTGCAGAAAAAATTTGTGCTGTAAATGTTATCCAAGGAAAAATAGTTAGAATACATGTATAGGCCGGAGGAATGCATGACCAAACATTCCGCATTCTTATAGGGGTTCGAAAAGAAATGCGTCAAATTAGAAATGCACAACTTATATTTCCAATGGATCGTATTTCTAGATAAGTAATTAATATAATAATTTTACATAAATTGACTGTCCCTTGAATGTTGACGGTTAACAATCATCAAATAGCAACATTAGTCATAACATTAGTTATAGACAACAGTGAGCCAGACATTATGGCAAATTCTTATGCCAGTAACTTAAAATGAGCAAAATGTTACACAGTATGTGACCAGTTAATTTAATCGCGTGAAGATTTTTAACTGGTAAATTTGCTTGTATGTGAAATTGAAATATTATGGAGTGGGGTGAAATTCTGATTGGCTAATTTGAATTCACATATGTAAATTTGAATTCACATAATTTCATTTTCACGTACAACATGCACTATCCAATCCAATTAAAAAAATTTTTTTGCCAGTTCTATTTTTCCTTCATAGTCCTTGCAGTGATAATAATCGTAGTAGCAGAAGTAATTGACATTTTTTCTTTTCTTTTCTTTTCTTTAGTCAATTAATAATAACAGTTGTAATAATTGGTTTTTTCTCTTTGTAGTGATAATAATAATAGTAATTTATTTATTTATTTCTACTAGCAAATAGTCATTATTCGAATAAGAATTATTTGCTAATAATAATAAAATAATAATTCCAATAACGAATAAAACGAATAATTCGAATAAGAATTTGCATTACTCTAGACCCAAAAGATTGACTGATACTCACTCTCTAGAGCAGCTGGGAACTCTAGCTAAATATATTAATGTATTTTTGAATAAAAAAAAATTTGTAATATAGTTGGCTCAGTCTAAAGACCTCCTAAGTTTTGCATAAATTTTAAAAGTATAGAAGTCACTTTCTGTCCTATCTTTTAAAAAAATAA
>CAJVPN010000556.1:0-25110 GCA_910592215.1 Entrophospora candida
AAGAACACAAAAGAAACTGATATTTATAGTGTTGGGATGTTAATGTGGGAAATATTTGCAGGTCATCCACCATTTGACAAAAGAGCTCATAATCATCGTCTAATTTTTGATATATGTGAAGGTTTACGACCACCAATACTACCAGGAATGCCTGATGATTATTCACAAATGATGGAGAGGTGTTGGGATGTGGATCCATCAAAAAGACCAACTATTGAAGAACTTTTGAAATTTGCTAGAGATAAATATAAAGGAATTCTTAATAATAATGATAATAATAGTATTAGTAGTATTAATAACAATAGCAATAATACTACTAGTGGTGATTCACAACAAGTACACAAATCACACCCAGATGCATATCATACAAGTAGAATATTAGATGATGAAATTACTAAATCAAAAAGCTTAAAAAGCTATACAAGTAATGATAGTTCATTAAATAATCTTGATTTCAACTCTCTTCTCTTAAATGTTGGAGGTGAATAAAATTTCCATTATTAATTAATTAGGAAATTAAATTATTACTAACAATCTTTTTTTTATTCTGTTTTAATTAATTAGATTCTAGTAATAATACTAAAGAAAAAAATATCGAAAGAGTTAATAAGTTTGATGAATTATCTATGGATGATTAATTAATTTAAGAATATAATGAATAGTGAATTAAAACTAAATTGTAAATGTCAAACTTTTTTTACAGTTTTTAATTCTTGTTTCAGAGCAAAAAAATATTATCGTTGTTTGTAACATTAGCATTTACATGTAAAATATACCCGAGAACTTTCTTTTAGAGTATTAGTATATTTTTTTATTTTTTAGTTTTAAAAAAAGATTAAAAGCTATTCTTAACCTATGATGAAATTGACTAAAAAAAAAATATCAAAGGTTTAAAGTCTATTTTATTTTAATAGTAATTTATATACTAATCAATCAGACTTGATTTAGCCCTGATGGTTATAAATTAATTCCAAAAACTGTGGAAGAAAAAAATATGTTAAAGATATTGAAAAATTTATAAGCCAAAAAGTTAACTGACCAAAACTTTTACAACAATCCTAAAGGTATTATATTAATTCTTTATTTCCTTTGCTGAAAAGTTATTATAGTGTTTGGAAGAAGATTTAATCAGCGAGTTGTTTATTATTAGTGGTGTAAACAGAGATATAGTACTAAAAGAAATGGACCAAAAGAGAAAATTCACTAAAGTTTGAAATTCTAGAGTTTGCAAAAATTAATAACGCGAATATTCCTTAACCTAAAATCGAATTAAGGAAATGTGTAATTGAGAACATGTCACCTAGCTAGAAGCTAGGTATTGAAAAAACAAATCAATCAATCAAGTGAATTGGTGGTAGTGAAGAACAAATTAAAAGCTGAACATTTTTAAATAAATCAATTATTCAAAAAGCAAATCCTTTAAAAAAAATGAAAATCAAGAAATCATATTCTCTATTCACGATTCATGAAATAATATTAAAATATCTCTTCTCCTTGTAGTCTTTTAAAGCATCATTACAATCTGTTTTTATATTATGTAAATTTATCAATCAGGAATAAAAAAACTTTGGGACGCATTTTATTCATTGGATTTTTGTCATCCATATAATTAATGAACTGACTGTTAGTCCTCAATTTTGCTATCTTTTCTTTCCTTTTTTTTACTCGATCACTCGTTGCTCTGTTACTTGTTTGAGAAAAATTTATTTAATTCAAAAAACTAAACATTATAAGCAAAATATTTTTATTAACCAAAGAATAAAATAAATTACTACAAGTATTAATATAACACTAGTAATGTCAACCACCATCAGTATCCAATAAAGTCGTTAATATCATTAGCAATATATAAATTGGGGTTTTTGAAATAATAATATTATACAAGTTCTTTTAAAATTATCTTATTATTTGCGTGCGAATAACGTGAATTTACCTATTATCATAGAAAAAAAATTATTAACAAAAGTAAATAAAATCATTACTATATTATACTTTTTCTAATTACCTTTAAATACGTAACTGAATAGGCAGTATTTCTCTGAATTATCACTTCTTCTAATATTTGATCTATGATTAGTTTTTGGAATAATCTTTCACAAACAATTTTAGAAAGTTTGGGTTCGATCATATTATTGGTGACTTTGATATTTTTTTTTATCATCAATTCTTTAGTTGGTTTAGTATTATCTCCCAAAAATATTTTTTCAAACTGTACTAATGTTAAATTCTTGACTTGATGTGCTGAAACTAACTCGATAATCTTTTTTGCTACATATGAATAATCTGTTTCCACAACTTGATGATTTATAAGCTCTCGACAATTATCGCACGTTTGTTGGCATTCTGCTGGATTGAAGTTTTCTGCAAAATAACCTAACAATTGCTGCCTTCTACAATCGATATTATTTTCACAATACTTCATCATTGAAAATAAATTTAAGAACTGTTGTTGTTTTTGCATTTCAGTTCCATCTCCACCGTTTATCATCTTTTTTATCAATATGTATTCTTTAAATGTATAAAATAGAACACATTGAGCAGGTTTACCATCTCTGCCAGCTCTGCCAGTCTCTTGGTAATACCCTTCTAGAGATTGTGGTAGCAAGTAATGAATCACAAACCTTACATTGGGTTTGTCGATTCCTTTATACAATTGGCAAATATATATTAAAAAAAATTCAATGTAATTCTTGCAATATATATATATATATATATATCATATTAGTAAAATTTTAAAAATCACATATAACTTACCCATTCCGAAGGCAGTGGTCGCAACGACAACCTGCAGCTTGCCAGATTGCCATTCATTTTGCACATTTATTCTATCTGCCTTGTCTAAACCTGAATGGTAATACTTGGCGGAGATTCTTGATTGTTGCAGGTATTTTGCAACATTTTCACATTTGAGTTTAACTGTGCAATAAATAATACCCGATCCACCACCATGACTTTGAACGAGTTTTACAAGATTTTCCAACGCCTTATTACTACTATCTTTGGGACAAACTTTATAATAAAGATTCTTTCGGTTAAATCCTTGTTGTAAAACTTTACAATGTTGAATTTCTAAAAGTTTCATGACATCAAGTTTGACTTTAAGAGTTGCAGTTGCAGTTAAAGCGATAATAGGTATATCGTTATATATTTTTTTTAGATTGCACAACTCTTTATAATCTGGTCTAAAATCATGACCCCATTGGCTAACACAATGAGCCTCATCAATAACGAATCTTGCCAATTGTTTTCTATCGTACAACCTTTTTATTGCTGATGCAACTGCAGTACTTCTATTTAACATCTCAGGAGTTAAATAAAAAATCTTGCAACTTGGTTTATATTTTTCAAGTTCAGTAAATACATTTTGTCTTTGATTAGCTTCTTGTTCACCATACAAACATAAGGTTGATATACCACGCCTATTCAGATTATAAACTTGATCTATAATTAGTGAAAGCAATGGTGAAATTACAATTGTTATCCCTTTTGTTTTTCCAGTTTCCACCATTGCGGGCAACTGGTAACATAAACTCTTCCCTCCGCCAGTTGGCATTAGCACAAAAACATCTTTTCCATTGAGTGTTTCGTTAATGGCTTCCAACTGGTTCCTTCTAAAACTTTCTAGTCCAAATATATTATGCAAAACATTTTCAACTTCTGCTGACCATTCATAATTATAAGTGGTTTGCGTTGGTGGTGCTGGCGGGGGGAAAAAACAAGATGATGTTGATGTTGACTGTTCTGGTGGTGAATAAAAAGATGACGAAACTGATGGTTCTGGCTCTGGTGGTGAGTAGGACGATGATGATGTTAGTAATGGTGCTGCTGGTGAGGAAAAAAAACAAGAAGACATTGACATGGATGGCTCTGGTAAATAAGGGGATGAAGTTGATGATATCAGTAATGGTGGTGCTGGTGAGGAAAAAGAACAAGAAAATTTTGATACTGATGGTTTTGATGGTAAATAGGAAGATGATAAAGTTGATGGTTGTAGCGGTGGTGATGATGATGATGATTGATGATTAGCATCAATTTTATCAATTTTTTGAGACAATATTTTCCTAAATAGTTGCCAATATTTTTTAATGTTAATGATAAACAAATGTCTCATGAATTAAAATATATTAATATTTAGCATATTAATTGAATTGAAGATACCTTTCATTTTCCAACTCTAATATCTTTGAGTTTTTTAAATTATTCTTCTCATAAATTAATTTCAATAAATCTCTTGTTATTGAATAATATTCTCTATATGTTTCTAGGATTGTTTTTTCAGGTACGTCTATACTCATTTCCTAATAATAGATTAAATAAATATATTATTATAAAAATTAAAATTGTAAAACATGTTACTGTGCAAATCCTTTCAATGAAATTATAGATATTATTATCTAATTCTATAATTAAATTCAAATAATCATTTATACTTGAAGAATCAAAAAGATTTTTTTTTTACCGAGGTTGTTGGTATATCATCAAAATCATAATCATAATCATAATCAATGATATTGTTGTTATTTACATTCTTTCCTTTTACATTTCCATTAGCATAATTATTGCCATTATTATAAAGATTATCTCCTTGAATAGAATTAAGTTCATACTCCTTTAAACAAGCATCATCAAGAATGTCAGATATTTTATCTTCTTCTGGATAGTTTTTTTTATATGTTGCTAGGGTTGTCTCTTCAGGTACTTCTATACACATTTCCTAATAATAGATTAAATAAATACATAATTATAAAAATTAAAATTGTAAATCACATTACTGTATTTAATGCCAATATCAATTTTATTATTAGTTAATTGTTGTTATTTACATTCTTTCCTTTTACATTTCCATTGGTATAGTTATTGCCATTATTATAAAGTTTATCTCCTTGATTAGAATTAAGTTCACACTCCTTCAAACAAGTATCATCAAGAATATGAATTATTTTATCTCTTTCTTGGATAGAAACATATTCATACTTTTTCAAACACTCTTCATCAAAAGGGTTAAAAATGGTGTAAAAATCCGACTCTTTACGAGCTTTCCTTTTTATTTGTTGTTTATAAAACCAATCTGAATGCTCTTCTATGCTTGTTTGGATCATTTTGAAAAACGCGTTTAAAAAAAAATAATAATAATAATGATCGGCATGATCCACTTTTATATATAGGACCGGGAATGTGATCGCACCAATAATATTAATAAGCGACATGCCCTAAATAAATAACTAGTACTATTATATGTGGCACGCTTGCAACAAAACCGGACAAAGTGAACATTGGTATTACCAAGGATTTCAAGGACTAAAATTTAATCATTATCATCACAATTGTAACATGATCAGTTTTATCTCTTAAACCTCAAGAATCTCCAGAACCTGTACCATTTAAATTTAGTATCAAAGAAGATTCAAATCAAAAAATTGAAATGACAGCCAGAATCATACACCCAAACTACTAAAGGAATTTAACTCCTCAAAAGAGTCACAGGTGACGATGATAATCATAATGTCAAGATTACACCACTATCAATACCACATCACAAAGGAACAACTGATTACTGTATTCTACCCTACCAAGAAGATCAAGCTACCACAATACACATTTACAACCAATACCAATATCAATCACCATTATTACTACTCCTGCCAACAATACTAATATCATTGCTACTGTCAACAATACTACTCTATCAATTAATATTACGAATAATAAATGTTAGTAATGTTCACCATACAAATTCCATGATAATCAACGGCAGTGAAAACCTAAAGATGAAAGTAAGGCAAATGATAGAAATAGAAAATGCACAATTTTGATGGATTAATAATAATAATAATAAGGAAAGAAGGATGTTAATCCAGTTCGAATTAGTGGTGAAAATAATAATGACTATTAATTATCAATACAATCAATCTCTTTAAGCCAAGAAGAAATTTTAACAGTCACCACCATGCAGTGATTTATTTTTATAATTTATAGTTATATATTTTAGAAATGGATATATATATATTTCATTGATATATTTTACATAATAAAAAATTAAATCCTATTTTTTTATGCATGTGGAGATATTACATTAGATAATAATAATAATAGCAATGATAACAATAATTAAAAAATATTCACTTACAAACAAATTGAGAGTAATTAGAGATTGTTTTTTCATTAATTCATTGAACTTTATTATTGGTAACAGATAAGTAAGTATTCCATCCAAGCGCTACAGTGTTAACCACCAACAATCTATGATCCAATGGTACAAAACGAAAATTAATTAATTGTACGATTGGCCAAATTTTATAACTATTTAATAATGCTGGTAAATATGCCTATGTATATACATAATTACATATATAAACAAAATCAACAAAATTAACAAGAATTTTTTATAAATGCAAATAATTTAAATAATTTAAAAATCTTCATTTTAGATCTTACTTTTTCAAGTTTTCTAGTTAATTGAAGTTTAGTTTTACCCTCCAAGATTCCTTGAATTAGGAAAAAACCAGCTATAAAAGTTGGTGCAAAGACCATTTGATCAAGTGCTACACGTGCCAACAATCCTACACATCCACAAAAATTATCAGTTATAAAAAAAATGAGGAAGGAAGGAAATTTTAATAAAAATTCAACCAGTTATTGGATTTTCAAATTTAACATATCGATCTAGTATACGATACCAAACAGCTGGTACAGGTCCCTAAATAGTCATTATTAATAATACTTTTGTATATTGTTTGTTACTGAATACATGAAATAATAATAATAATAATAAATACAGCTATCAAAAGACCAAATCCTCCGATTCTAATTGTTCTATAGGAATCATGATTTTTAATTCCTCGTTTTTCAACAACATGTTGAGCTATTGTATCTCCCAAGCCACATAAAAATCCTATTTCACCCAAATTTATAAATTTTCATTAATTTGTTTGTTTATCCATAATTATAATAATTGTCGTTATATCATCGTCGTTAATCATCGTGGATTCTCTCACCTGCGGTTATGGATTGTGTTAAAATTGGTCTGCGTGTAAGATGATATTTGTAAAGATTTATCAAAAACATTTATTTTTTAATATCAAAATAATATCTCTAATCTTATTTATACAAATTCCGAAGCATGTGATTATAACCTTCACTCTATTATTTTATTACTATGTAGAAGATAGTCGCTGAACTTTTTATTGGCTATGTGGATCCTTTAATTTCTCCAAAAATGGAAAAAAACAAAAACCTTTCTCTTCACCATAGAGGAAAGTTGCACAATTAAAAATGAACGAATCGAAAATTTGAAAATTTCCAAAAACAATGGGCTGAATGAGTGACTTGCACTATATAAACAAAAATTTAGAGTAAACGTTCTAGCTCCCAATACAAGAATACATGCTAATACAACGATAATAACTACTTTTAATAATAAAACTAAAAATGATGGTTTTGGTGAGAGAGCGGATCGATGTATAGTGATGTTGTATGTGAGTGAAATTGAAACTTGTGAAGTCGAAATTTTATAATTAAAATTTTGGGGTGTTTGGATATGAAATTCTGATTGGTTAATATGCGTGAATTGCAAATTTCATTTACAACAGTGACGTTCACGTTGTTAATATAAACGTTAGTTGACGCTTACACATCGAGGATTTAATATATAAACGTTTAACATTTTGCCAATTCTTCTTAATTAGAGAAACCAAGAAATTAACGCTCGACATTATATTTGCAGCAAATTCATATCCACTCATTTTAACATCAGCTTTAGCATTTAAATCATCATCGTTATAAGTTACAGGTGTTGAAAATTTTCCAGCTAATAAGATTGATTATTGTTAAGTAATAAAACGAATAAGTTGATTTATTAACTATACCAATGATAATAATAATGGTGATGATGATAATGGTGATGATAATTACCCATGTAAATAATTCAGGTCTTAATAATCTTGGAAATTGTTTGATTAAAGATTCAGTTGCATATTTTCCTTGTCGAGTTTTTTAAGGTCATGGATTCAAGGCCATTCCTTTAACACGATCGCAATCATGTACATCGCCTAAAACAGCAACAGAAAGTTTTAGGCGCGGGAGATTTGGAAGTCCAAGCTCCCCAATTATGACAACTTGATATTTGTTTAAAGATAAGTGTGTATAATATAAATAATTAGCAGGTAGTTGTCGAATAACTGACCATATATATGTTGGAGGAAGAACAAGATCATCAATTTTAATACTATGACATCCGTGTCTTTGTTAGGTACTTTTGGATATAAAGTCAAGTAGTAGCTTAAAGGTTTTCGTTATACTTTGTGATGGTTAAGTTTGGTATTCATTTTTTAGCTTGAATAGAGCGGGATCGTACAAAAATATATTTACATCTAACTTTGATAGAGTTGTTAGTCGAAACGTTTCGTCATTCAACATTTAGGCATGTCGAAAGTCTAAATTGATGTCGAAAGTCTAAATTAATGTCGAAAGTCTAAATTAATGTCAAAAGTCTAAATTGATTGATCACATCAAAAGTCCAAATTGATGCTGAAAGTCTAAATAATGTCAAAATGCCTGAATGTTATTGAAACAAAATGCCTAAATGTTGTCAAAATGTTTTAAATTAATCATAATTTATTAATATAAATACAATAAAAATAAAATCTATTCCCTTATAACAATATTGGGAATAATTCGTAAAAAAAAAATCACAAATTTTATATTTTTCTATGATAAAGATTGAATTGGATGTTGGAAGAAAAAATTAAATTTCCTTGGAGATCACGTGTCACAGTGAAGTTACATTGTATCAATGATAAAAGATGAATGCGATTGATATTTTTAGTGTATCAGCTAACTTCAAACAAACAAAAAAACCCGCATTATTTTATTATTATTAAAAAATTGGCTTCGTTCTCAAATTTACTAATACTAATATTATTGGTGGTGAAAATAGTCAGTTTTATACATTAATAATTAATTTGGAGACAAATATTTAGACTTTCGACATTTCAACATGTTTCGACATTACGGCAAATAAAGTGACCTTGTAGAATATATTTCGACAGTCGAAATGCCTAAATGTTTGTCGAAACTATACCTTTCGACTAACAACTCTAATTAATGCGAATCTATGGTGAGGCAGTCACATTCTTTTTTCAAAAAATACTTTCGAATCATAGTGTTTGGCGGTCACATTCGATAGAATTTCCCGGTTAACGGTGCCAATCTTACCCTAAAAAATCTAATTTAAAGAAAAAATTACATTTGAAAAATAGATAAAAAACATGTTTTTTTCTAATAAATCCGTGTAACCTATACTTTCTAAAAAAAAAATGGAACATGAAATGTCGCAAAGCCGTTAAATCATCATAATCACATTATATTGGCAATACAATTGTGTCATTTAACAATTTTGATCTCTCCAAATTCCATGCGGCATTAATGTTCACTTTTGTTGGCAAATTTAAAATCTAATTATTTTTAACAATTCTATCATTAATATTAATTTAATATGACAATATAATAAATGATTATGATTATGATTATGATGCCTATAATAGGATATAATTAAATACTAATATACATAATATCTAAATATCTAAATGTTATTATTAATTTAATTATCTAGATCCATTTGACCAAATGCATACAGTTCTCTCTCTATCCGCACTAAATAATTTGTTACCATATGAACTCCAAGAAACACCGCATATTGGTGCCCTGATAATAATAATAACAACAATTAAATAGATAAATATATAAGTGTAAAAAGGAGGATGATTATTATCATAATCATAAAATCATATAGTTAATCAAACAACTATATTACTTACATGTGTTCTCCTTTATTTATTTTTTCTACTTTAGAAGTCAATGAATTCCAATAATATATTGATCCCTCTAATAATGGACAAGTAATTAGACATATGTATTATCAATTATATATAATTTATTTAATTTATTTATTTATTATATGTTGTATGTATATTATTTACCCAATGAACCAGCAGCAACATATTTCCCATCGGGGCTAATGAATTATTATAATTAGTTAATTATAGACACTTATATTACATTTAATTATATATATTGAAATACCTGAAACAAACTCTTGCCCAGTTAGCTCCAGTCTTGTATCCATCAGCTCTAATTAAAATTAATTATAATTATATTTATTATATATTCTAAATATCAAATGACTTTTTAAATTTTCACTCAATCAACACAATCAAACAATCAAATTTACTTTAAAGTTTGTTCAATTTGATATGTTCTTAGATCAATCAATTTAAGTGAATTATCACGAGAATTTGTTAACACTTTCGTACGATCTGTATAATGTTGAATAATTAGATATAATCGTACAATAGGCACAATATTGATCTTATTAATATTATTACTTACCAGGTGATAAACAAACAGATGTAATTTGTCCAAGATGAATGTTTGTCAATTCTTTTATATCTTTACCAGATTTAACATCCCAAAACCGTAAGCTATTGTCAAGATGTCCACTTGCAAGCGTTGTTCTATAAAAAGAAAAAAATTATTAGATTTCTATTATCTCGATCAAATTTTTGTTTTGTTAATTTACCCGTAATCATCTAATGAAACCACATCATTACAACTAGAATATGCATAAATTGTTCTGCTACCTAAATAGTAATAATAAAATATTATTTTTATCGATTAATTACATTTTATTTTTCTTGAATTATATTATTAATTAATGAATTTATAATCATGCGTACAATATCCTCTTTGAATATCCCACACTTTTATAGTTCTATCATGGCTTCCTGTAATCTATACAATTAAATAATAATATTAACCAAATCCCATCATATCATATTTTATTGAGAATTGATTACTTACAACTCTGGTAGAGTCACAATTAAATCTGGCAGAATAAACTTTACCCAAATGACTGGTTAATGTAAACTATTGTATAATAATTGATAATATAATAAAATAAATAAATATCAATAAAATTAATAAAATTCAAATTTTTATTTTTAATGATTATTTTACCGCTATTCTGCCTGTATTTAATGACCAAACTCTAGCAACATTATCGCTTGATGCACAAACAATTGCTTCGTTTGTATTATTAAAAGACACATGCATTATAGATTGATGTGGTCCTGTTAATGTCTGTTTTACATTCCCTACAAGAATAATCAATTAATGAACGATTGATGGATTGACGAATTAATAAAAAATGACCGTAAAAAATTTAATCATTATTATATATAATACCTGTTTCTGTATCAAATACATTAATTGTTTTATCGGCACTTCCTGTAGCAAACATACTTCCATCAACAGTTGATGCAATTGTGTGTATTTCACCATCATGTGCAGTCTAATGGGAAAATTAAACCATTAGACAATCAACCAATCAGATGTTTTCACATATGTTTGAATAAGAAAAACTTACTATATTTAAATCAACAACAGTAGGAGGGCTTGATATTTTTTGATTTATTTTATCTTTCATTCTAATAAAAATTAGTTTAAAGATTTTTTTTAATAATTATTTTTTTTTTTAAAAAAACATAAATAGTTTGTGTAAGAATAAAATTATAATTACCTATTTGAATTTTTAGTATTATTATTATTATTATTATTATTATTATTATTATTATTATTATTATTATTGTTATTATTGTTATTATTGTTATTATTATTATTATTAATATTATTATTATTATTGCGGATACGATTATGATTATTATGATTCTGTTTTTCAGAATTTAATATAACTTTTAGTGAATCATTATTATTATCATTATTGCTATTCCTGTTGCTATCATGGTTGTTTGTTTCAGGATTGACAAGATTATTATTATTATTATCATTGTCACTGGAATTATTATCTTCGTTAACTAATACAACACCATTCTGATGACCTAATGTTTTAGCGTGAACTTCTAGTATTCTATAATATATATATAAATATTAATGACTATAGTAACAACGGTAATCAATTAGATTTATTTGTTAATTAATTGTTGTTGCCTTTCATAAAAGTTATTGGCTTCATTCATTTTTTCAACTTCTTCATTCTTTTTCTTTAACCAACGTTGTAATAATTGATGATTTTCATTTTTAAGATCGTGCATTTTCTCTTCTAGTTTACTCAACTCCAATTGTAAAGCTGCTAATTCATCTTGTAATATCTAGGTTTTAAACATGATTTTCAACAGATTAAATCTGATAAATATAATCTATTGTTTATTACTAATTATTAAACAAATACCTGTATATTGACTTCTTTTTCACGAATTACTTGTACTGACAAATCTACTTTTTTATTTAAATTCGTGTTTGAATCTGTTAATCTCAATATTCTAAAACAGTAAATAATAAATAATGGGTAATTATGAACAGAAATAGAGATGAAAATATTTTAATGATACATATACATAAATTATTTATATATTGAAATAATAATATTTTTCCTCTCCTTTTTGTACACATACTTACTCTTCTTGATTTTTTTTATTTAATTCTATATGCTGGTTAAGAACATCAGTCAAATCCAATAATTTTTGAGCATTTTGACCTTGTGTTTTATATGATTCATCGCGCTCCTCCCTCAATTTTCTTACTTCCTCTTCTAACTCTATATTACGTTTTATATTTGCCTCACTCCTAATTCAATTATTATCGTTATTATTATTATTATTATTATTATTACGTAATTAACTTATTTATTTATTTATTTTCTGTCTAGTCATAATGTACTACTAAATAATGTTTTCTTCTATTACCCAAATCGTTTCAATTTCTCAAGCTCTTGAGATAGTATAACATGATGTTCAATTGCTGAGCTTTGTGATATTTCTAATTCTGCATTTCTATCTGCAAATTTTCCAAGTTTTTTTACAAGCGAATTGTCTAGATCAGAAATAAACTTGGTAAGTAAATTGTAATTATAATTATTAATACTAACTATTTATTCATTATATTATAGTGTAATTATTCATACAACTTACAAGACTCTACAAATTCAGTGAATGATTTTTCTCTTCTGTCTCTAACCAACAATTTTACCATCAAATCTCCTTGCCAATTACCAGGAGGAATAACACTAACATAATTAATCTTATTTTTACCTTTATTTGATGTTTTTGTTGTTAATGGTGGCGTTTGTGGGGTGTGCGATGGAGATGTTGGTGACGGTGTCGATGATGAAAATGTTGATGAAGATGTTGATGACATGATTTATTTGCTCTTATATATATTAATTTATTAATCTATCGACTAGTTGGTTGATTGATTGATTGATTGATTGATTGATTGAATTATTGAATTAATTATAAAAAAACACAAATTATCAAAAACTGATTATTATCATTATCGTCATATTTAAATACTTACCTTTCCTTTCTCTTTTTTTTCTTTTTTTTCAGGAATTTCAGAATTATAAAAAATTTAGATTATAATTAATAGAATAAAATTAATTAACAAACTAATTCCTTCTACTTTACCAAAATAACGAAATAATAATAATAATAATAATATTTTTTATCATCACTAAATCGAATAATGAATGTTGATGATATTGAGTTTGAAATTTGTGTCACACGCCAAATTTATATCGCACGAACGCATAAACCCATTACGAGATCAACAATAAGCAGATAGATAGAGAGAAAAATAGTGTGATAAAGATATAAATGATAATAAAAATAATTGTTATTAAAAAGATGCAATATTTACAACTTCAATTAATAAATTGTAAATTTTTCAGGGTCTAATGGACAAATTACACTATCAAGCCTGGCTGGAGTACTGTTAAACATATTAACCCAGGACCCGCGAAAACTATATAGATAGATTGCTGCCGCTGTTGGATTGCTTCTTATGATAAAAAAGGCCCAAAATTTTTCTAATACCTTATTTTTTATGTAATTTCGTCGGCAAAATTGAGCACCAACCAATTTGGAACTTATATGCAGATTTTGTGAATAATTTGGTTAGTGCGTCAATTTTTCCGACGGAAATTCTCATACAGCTACCATTATTTTTTCTAAAAAAGCTATTTGTTTTTCATGAGATTCATCAATATTGAAACGTAACCCCCTCCTTATTAAAGAGATTGATTCGTGGTCCCAGAAATTACTATAATAATAAATGAAGATAATAATAAAGTATTTTTTTTTTGTTAATATTACTTTATGTATTATTTTAGGTATCCGTGAATGTTTGTCAAAGTCTATAAAAGGTTTTACTTGTGCACTATTTATACAATTGTAATTGTGAAACTTTATAAATTTCCCGGAAATTAGTTAAAGTTGATTGGCGGACCATGAATTAAGGGAAATTGGGAAATAGTGATCTTTTTCATAGAAAATTCCTAAAAAAACCGAAAATAAAGTTTAGCTTTGAAATGCTAGTGCAAAAATCCTTATTCTACGACACTTGAGCTATAAACATAACATATATAGTTAGTTCTTATTAAAAAGTTTTTTTTAAAGTATTAAGGACATAGCTCGTAACGTCACCGATCATATGGCAAAAAAAAAAAATCACAAGACCACTCATATTCAATTAGATGAAGTTCAATATGATGCTCGCGAAATTCCAAAATTGCTGTTAAAGAACTAGAACCTATGCTTTGGGAAATGTTAAAAGGTCAATTTTCGCTATCAATTTTGAATTTTTATTTTGTGACTTATACAAAACTTTATATATATGCTCCAATAAAACCTAACAAGCATTGAATCGTATGTTGCACCTAAGAACTAGCGGCCACATGGAGGTAAAGAGCGGTGATCTGTTGTCCCAAACGATCTAATTTATTTAATAGATTATTGATATTAATAAACATAACATTACGATAATAATTGCTATTTGAAATAAAATTTATGTGTAAGCAATTGTCATGGTACGCGCTTGAATTTAGGTTTGAGCTTTATTAACTGTTTAATAAATAATTGTCACCCTGTGTTTTGAGGAATGTAAAGATGATTATAAAAACATCAATTCCCTCATTTTCACAAGTGAATTTTTTTATACAAGATGGTCAAATTAACTTTTTTCTCGAAGAGATGTTCAGAATGATAATTCATTTTTTAGGACCAAATATCAAAATTACCAAATGTTAAATAAAATAATCAAAGGATATCAAAGATTTCAGACATTTCAGAAATAAAAAAATTTAATATTTCAGATAAAAATTATTTAAAACAATATAAAATTCATCTCATTGTTCATTAAATATTAAACATTGTTTTTTACTATTACCAAATAAACATATAATACAAATGTATTGATATTTGTCTTGTATCATTAAGTTAGCAATTTCTAAGCTAAACTTGTGAATGGCCATTACTATGTAGGGAGAGCTATTTAAATATCTATCTGTCACAAGAGCCTTTAATAGACAATTTTCATGTTTTTGTGCAATAAGCAGACGTGTTTGATAATAAATATGTTTTTCATTCACAATAAAAAATATTTTGATACAGATCCTCAGTTCGTTAATCATTGATCCATCAGTAAATTGTTTTTTTTTCAAAAATGTACTTATTTATCAGGAGTTTTTGTAGCTTGTTCTATTTGTTGTGGAATTCTTCTATATAGCTCGTCGTCCCTACTGAAGAATGGACTTGTGAGAATGTTGTTACCAAGCATAATGAGACATATCAATTAAGGACATAAAGAAGGCATTGGACAAAATAAAAAAAGATCTGGTAATTGTGGCAGATGCTAATTCAGAATGCAAAGAAAAAATCCGAGAAATTATTAGGTAACTTTTTTTTAGTACCTTTTAAGCAATGCTTAATGAACATTGTTCTAGATGGTGACGATGTCTATTAAGTACAATTTCTAGATAAATTTGTTTCAACAGGTACATTTACACAATTATTAGCTAGATGTTCTTCCATCAATTGAGGGCTTTCACTGAACTTCTATCATTACAATTTGCATCATATTTTCCAGGAAATGTTTCGTTTCCTGACGCTATACAGCATTTAATTGTCTTTCCAGACTTCTTTGAATCCGGCAAATAAAAGATTTCGGGTTCTAGGATTATTATCTTTAAATACATGAATAAGCCGCAAGCAAAAAAATGAATTTAGTTTTAATCTCAAATTTCGATTTTTAATTTCGAATTCGAAAAATGATTTTTTTTGACGCCATTAATACTAATCATATCATGTATGCTAAATATCCTTTTTTGGAAAAGATATTTTTATTAGTAGTTAGTATAAAAAATACATTTTCACACAAAATACCGTATTGGGCTCACAAGTACACGTCCAAGTAAAATAGATAAAAGTTTTAAATTCTTTTAATATCTGAATTAATTTTTGAAATACCAAAAATAATTTTTTGTCTAAAAGATATTTAGAAAATATTTTTTAACTTGAATGAACTCACAAGTATACACTTTCTTCAAATTAAAATTTAAATCATCTGTTGACAATTTTAACATAAACCTTTTAAACTATTAACACTCTTTATTAAATACAAAAATGAGTGAAAAACATTTAATAACACAAGATCCTAAAAAATTGGAAAAATTACATGAATTCGCCAAAAGAGGTATTTAATAATTTTAATACAATTAATCGATTAAATTTATTTAATAACTTTGATAATTTTTTAATTAAAGGCGGAATCGGTAAAGGCATTGCTAATCAAGATACGTTGGCAGATACCGAGGATGATTTAATGTTTTTCACTGGTAATTGAATAATAATAAAATTCAATAATAAAATGATAAATAACATTTTTTTTAAAAAATTAAAATTTTATTAAATAAACTTTTCATAATATAATTAGGAGAAACGGTTACAGTTTTAAAACATATTAAAGATGATTATTTTCTTGTAAGATTTTTGGAATAATTATTTAATTGGTCAGTTAAATTCATAATTTTTTATTAATGTTAATTATCAATTCAGGGATATTGTGAAAGCGTTATTGGAAGATTTAAAGGCAGCACAGTCGATTTCAATGGCCCTCTGAAAGATCTTAAATCATTAAAATTGGAGCAAAAATCTTCAAATCGAAATCATAACACACCACTTTCAGATAATAATAATAATAACATTAGAAACTTACCAGATTTATCTAAAAGTCAAAGTGACTTTCTTCATTCTGATGCAATTCAAAATCATCAAAAACCGGCAATAATAATAGCCAATCCACTAAAAAGATCATCTAGTTTATTATTAAGGACAAACTATGATGAAATTGAATTTAATCATGAAAACAATAATGATAATAATAATAATAATAATAATAATAATAAATTGTTAGGTAACAATTCACTTTCGTCACTTCGAAGAAACAACACATTACCAAATCTATTACCATCATCATTGTCATCAAGTTCAGTTTCATCACAAAAATGTCAAAATACGTCACCAACAATATTGATTTCTAGTGATACTGCTTCTTATATATCAGAACATAATAATCCGACACCTATATTACAAAACAAAGATCAATCGATCGAGACAGATCATCATGATGAATATTATCATCCTGATGCATCAAATAATTTTAATATTAATAAACGTGAGTATAAACACATATATACGTTTTTTATTTTCCATATTTTTCATAGTTTAATATTTAAAAACTCTATTTCAGGAGACAATAGACAAAATTTCGTTAATAGTAATAGTAATAATATGGAAAATCATCATTCACCTTCACCTTCGCCTAAACTTGCTAAACATGAAACCATTACAAATGAAAATAATCATGCTATTACTGCTGCTTCTACCGTTTCTACTGAATTATCATCATCACCATCATCAGAGATGCAAAGTAATGATAATAATAACATAACAAATACTTTAAATACTCCTCGAATTGTTGTTGAGGATACTGATTTGAATGAAATTGAAGATGAAGATGAAGATGAAGATGAGGATGAGGATGAATGTGAGGATGAGGATGAGGATGAAGAGGAAGAAACTTTAATATTATATAATCGCAAGAATTCATTTGTTGAATCTGATCAAAACAAAAATGTTGTTGTCATTCCAACCTTTAAGATAGATTTGGTACCCGATACTATAACCAAATCATTAATCTCTGAACAATTTAACATTAAAGAAAATCCAAAAGTCACTATTATCTCTAAAGATCTCAAAAATAATGAAATAAAAGAAATTGTTTTAGAATCATCCAAAATTGAAACATCAATAGTAATAGATAAATCAGCAATCGAATCTTCAGTAACAACTGAACCATCACCGCCACCTCTACCTCCATCATCATCATCATCCATGACATCACACAATTCACAAAATCAAGTTGAGGCTGTAAAACCGAAAAAGGAACAAATTCTTACTATCGATGAATATGGATTTGTTTATAATGTTTCAGAAGAAAAAATTACAATAGGAGCAGATAGGATTCCAAGAATGTTTGTATATTTCTTTGTTTATTTATTTATTATTTATTATTACATAATTAAATTAAATAATGTCTAATATTAATAATACAACGTTTAGTATACAAACTCCTAGTACCGAAGAAAAATCTACGCGTGTTATTCAGTTATATCGTCAACATGAAGCAAAATGGTTGGATATTCTTAGTAACATGAATCCTACTATGGCAAGGGATTCAAGAAAGGTATTATTATTTAATATATATATTTTACATAATTTAATAAATAAATATATGGCTATAATAATTGTAATAATAATGTCGTTGTTTTGAAATGATTATTGACCAGATTAAAAAATTGGTTCGTCTTGGTATTCCCGAGTCATTGCGTGGAAAAGCATGGCAATTTATGGCAAGTGCAGATAAATTTAGGAAACCTGGTTATTATGATGTAAGTTATTGTTATTTCAATTATAAATATTAGATAAGATCTATATAAATATTATTTATTTTGAATTTATTCAGGAATTACGGAAACGCCCTGCTATTCCTATTTATGATATAATTGAGATTGATATACATAGATGTTATCCTGACCATATTCAATTTCGAAAAGAGACTGGTTTTGGGTATTTATTATTTATGTATCATATATAAACGAATGTTTATTTGTTATATTAACATTTTTTTTTTTTTTTAGACAAGAAGACCTTCATGATGTTCTTAAAGCATATGCACATTATAATCCATCAATAGGGTATTGTCAAGGAATGGGACGCTTGGCTGGCATGATGCTTATGCAAATGCCAGTAGAAGATTCATTTTGGTTACTTGTAGCAACCTTAGAAAAATATATGGTTGGCTATTTTACACCCAAGTTGACTCAAATTAGAATAAATTCCATCGTATTTGAACAACTTTTAATTGAAAATTATCCTAAATTAGCACAACATTTGGTAATTTATATATATTTTTTTGAAAAATTATTGTCAACAAAATAAGCTTTAATAATAAATATTTTTCAAATAGGCAGAAAATGATGTAATTCCACTCATATATGTCACTCCATGGTTCATGACATTATTTACCATGACCTTACCATGGGCATCTGTACTACGTGTCTGGGATATGTTTTATTTTGAGGGCGTAAATTTATTATATAGAATTGGGCTGGCAATAATGGAATGTTCACAAGATTATATCCTTAAAGAATGTCCAACAAGTTCAGAAATCTTGGAGTTTTTATTACATATCCCACATGAGTTTTTGACACCAGATTTATTGTTAGAAGCAGCTTTTAAAATCAAGGTTAAAAATCGTGTTAGAAAATTAACAAAGAAAATTGAGGCAATGGAAAGGGAAAAAGATAATATTAATAATCTTGATTTTGTTAATGGAACTGTAGACATTAACAATGCTAGTGTTGCTGATCTCAAAAATAATGGTAACAATAATAATAATAATGGTAACAACAATGGTGTTGGTAATATTAATGGCAGTATTATTAATAATATTGGTGCAAAATCAAATTTTAACAATAATAAAATATTGCCAAAGAAAAAATCAAAAAATGAGAAATTAAAGATTAACGGTGTTGAATTTAAATTAGTCGGTGAGGGAGGTCAATAACATTGTCATTATTATATTTATAATTTCGCTTTAGAATCATATTTATAATTTCACTTTAAAATCATATTTATAATTTCATTTTAGAATCATAATTACATTTATATTATAATTTCATTTTAGAATCATAATTACATTTATATTTATTTATTTATTTATTTATTTATTTTATTTTATTTAATTTAATTTACTTGTGTAAATATATATAATATTTAATGAGATGTTTGGTTTAAATATATATATTAAGAATCATTTATTCATTTGTTCCATCAATTCTCCAAGCGATTTTTCAAGTGTATCTATTCTTGATCCCATATTATCCACTAATAAATATTCAATTTAAATAATAATAGTGTGATGTTATTATCGTTATTATTCTTATGGTATGATAATGATTATAAAAAAAAAGTTTAATCCTTACTTTTGGAAAATAAGCTTGCTGATAATTCATCAAAATTTGATTGCTAAGATTTTGAAAAAAGTGAATTATTATTTATAAATCTAAAATCATATGATTAAGAAAAATGTTTATACCATTTGTTGAACTACATTTTCAACCTAAAAAATAGATCATACAAAATATTATTATCATTTAAAAAAATCTCAAGAGATAAAGAAATCGAATTTTCTCTATACATATGCTACTAATTCCTGGGGTGTTTGTACATCATCAACTGGATTTTCCTTGACATTATTTGTATTTTTATTGGTATTGGTGTTGGTGTTGTTGTTGGTGTTGGTATTGTCAGTTTCTTGAGATTCAACTTGTACAGTAGTAGTAGAAGACATTGAACGTGAAAATTTATACCGTGTAACATGAAATACATACCGAAGAAAACTTTAAAAACGGAATTAGTTTATCATTGTCGAAATCTTTAGAAAACAAGTCACCTTTTTTAAAAATATATAGATCTGACTTTAAGACAGGTGATTAAATATCAGATATGTTTAATAATACAAATGATTTTTAATAAATTAATTACAAATAAACAATGAAAAGGACAATTATAGGTGTAAACAATGGATGTAACTAGGTCAGAAAAAGGTTGTCATGAAATTATTGGATTTAAAAAAGTAAAAAAAAGGTTTAGAAAACCATCAATTAGATAGATCTCTTTGTCAAGGCCCAATTGATGACAATGAAGAATTCAATTACAAAAGGTCTAGGAGAAATACAACCTGAGAAAAAAAATGATGCTTCAATAAGTGATTCAGAAAATAATGGTAAAAAATTATTTAATAAAAATAAAAATTAGATTCTTATAAATTAATTTAAATGATTTTTTTTTTTTGGAGTTTTGATGTCTGTAGTATCAACTGGTCAACAACCATTTAATAATTTGGCACATGATGAATATCTTGCAATGAAAATATGTAAAGGTGCAAGAACTGGATTCTCAAACAACACACCAAAATTCTATATTGAACTAGCATTCAAATGCATGGATGCTAATCCAGATAAATGTCCAACTGCTGAAAAGATTTGAGAGATTATTGGAATTTGGGATGTTTCACTTAATGAGAAAGCAAGTTCTAGAAAAGAAAGAATTGGTTGATGTGAACCACATTAATGTCAACATACCAATACCAAAAAGAAAAAGATCAAGGGTGTTATATGTGTTGAGTTCAATGTAGTTATTATTTTGAACCCAGGGAAGGTGAGCAGATCATTGTCCACCATAGATATTTCATTTATTATAATGGCATTGGTTTGTGTAGGTAAAGCCATGCATGTGAATCATTCCACAGTTTTGAAATTTGTCCCATTTGAAGAAATGCCCTAATTCACCATCCCAAAGTCTTTCCACGACTTGTTACAGCATATTTCAGTAGTACAGGTAGATATGCAATGATCCATAAATTTTATTTATAAATGATTTACCATATAATTTCTAAACTATATAAAAAAATACATTGAATTCGGAATAATATTTTAAAAATCTGAAAATAAATAAAAAATTTTACCTCATTAAGAATTTCATCAGAAATATTCTGTGAATTATGTAATTTTTTTAATGCCACAGTCCTGTCTTCACTAATTTTTTTGTCATATGTTGTATATTATAACCATTTAACCAAGTAGCTTTGTATATAGTTGCAAACTCACCTTCACCCATCTTTTCAATATTTGTTAAATCATTATAAGGAACCCATTGAAGATAATAATAATTACCATACTCAGTTGCTTTAAGTTGTGTACTTTAACCAACTCATCTAATGTTTCATTGCCACTAGTCCATCCTTCAGTTAATAGCTTAGGATTGCATGATTGACACCATGAATGATTAGTATTATATTTATTGCAGGTTGGACATTTCCCATACTTTTCATTTCTAATATATTGAACATCATAATTTTGAAAACTTCCATCTTTCATGTATTCCATTACAAAGATATATTCTTTTGTAGCTGAATCTTGTGTTAGTCCATAAACATGATTTATAAATGGATGACCATAAAATGTAACATAATTTCTGAACTAAAAAATATGTTGAATTCAGAATAATGTTTAAAAATCAGAAAATAAATAGAAAAACAAAATAATTTACCTCATTAAGAGAATATTCTGTGAATTATGTAGTTTTTTTTAATGCCACAGTCCTATCTTTACTATCTCTTTCATCTCCACTAATACCTTTCTCACCATTTAACCAAGTAGCTTTAGATATAGTTACAAACCCACCTTTACCTGTCCTTTCAATATTTGTTAAATTATTATAAGGAATCCATTGAAGGTGATTACTAGATGATACTTGGTTGCTTTAAGTTGTGTGCTTTTAATCAACCCATCTAATGTTTCATTGCCACTAGTCCATCCTTCAGTTAATAGCTTGGGATTGCATGATTGACACCATGCCCAATCAGTATTATATTTATTGCATATTGGACATTTCCCATTCCATTCATTCCTTTCATTTGAATATCCATCATTTTTGTCAGTAGAAGTATCATCATGATATTTATTTTCATCCAAAGTGTTTTCCATTGTGGTTTTTTATATAATTTGTATAAAAATTTTTTTTCTAACCTTTTTTTTTCCAGCCACAAATAAAAATCATCCGCAATTTTGCGCAGCATCATGAAAAAAAATTTTTTTTCCCCAAGTTGAAATTTATTTTTATTAAAGTATAATTGTGTAATAATAATAAAATACAAACAATTAAATAAAAAAATAAAACTACTGCCCCTGCTACTATTAATCCAAAAAAAATTTGGAGTGCATGGGACCAACTTGCCATTTAGTAACTCAAAAATCAAACCAGCTAGGCCTACTTAAAGTTAATGCCTATGCACCTAACTGGTATTCTCGATTCAATGGCTAATTAACTATTACTATAAAATCCAACCAATTGCCTCCAAATCTAATTGAATGTAATACCCCTCTTTTACCCAATTCTAAATTGTCATTAAGGATATTATGATTATTAGATATTGTATATAGATACATCACTCAGTCCAAAATCAATCACATTTATTTATATACTTTAAAGTTTCTTTATTTATTTTTTGATATAATAAATTTATCCTTTGTTTATTTGTTTTAGTAGATTCGAGTATATTTTATTAGATCAAATAGTACACTACAGAAAATTTTTGGAGAACCAATTACAGAAAAACACACATAATAAGTATACATAGCTTGTGGCCTAGGTCCTGTAGAATATGCAGGCAAAATTTCTTGTTTCCTGATTTTCTATGTCATTATTATAATTGAAAAAAAAGATATAGGAAATCAAGCTTTGCATGCATAATTTATAGGACCACAAACCACATATTCAAACCTGTTGTTCCATTTAAAATTAGTATTAATATTAGGTTTAGTTAATGGGGTGGATTTACTGTTTCTTTAGTTTAACAGGGTTTCTTCTTGGATTAACAGGTTGACTATGTAGTTGTGTACTTTATTATGTTCCAACAATTATTTGTTACTGTTTTTAATTAAAACCAGAGTGACAACAAGTGACAATAGCCACCACTTACCTGGTGACATCTTCCCAGGAATTTTCTTTTTCTTTTCTTTTTTTCTTGCTTACAGCAGCAGACTTTTTTTTTTATTAAATTTTTAAATTTCGCCTGTGCCACTCACCTGTCCTTTTCAAAATTTGATAGTAATAGTAATAGGGAAATTTAGAAAAGGACAGGGTACAGGCGAAATTTGCAGATCCCTGTCCCCTGTCCTTTTCATGTGACCGTTTTAAATTTATTTATTTGACGCGTCATTAATTATTTATTATTGGCACTTGGTGTTACACGGATGTTTTTTTTGTTGATTTTTTTTCTTGGAAAAACAATTTAGATGACAAAACTATTTAGATGACAAAACTATTTTTTATTTGTATTGATATTTTTTATTTTAGTTTATAAATATTTTAATTGGAATCAAAACGCGGAGCAGATCTTGCTGGGAACGAACGATTGGTATTTTGCTTTTCGTAATCGTCAATAATAATAATATTACTATAATTTAACTACAAGATGTCAAGGCAACACACCATTGAAAAAGAAACATTTCTAGTATGTGATGTTTGATTATCGGAAATTGGCAGGCGTTGAAGCACGCACACTACCTTGAACACTTTACAGTCATTCTCTCGTCTTCCTCGTGTACATAAGGCTAATCTGACCTGCACCCCCCGATGATACGATGATGCAACTCAAATGACCAGGGGGGGGCCGCATGGCCCTGGCTGGGGCGTAGAACATCAATCGTCAATGACACTTTCACTAATCCTCCTTCACAGCACCGGCTGCTGGCCGAAAAGTTACCTACAACAATCCACCTCTATGGCAAGGATGGCTCTGTGACCAAGCTGTCACAACTATGGAGGATTATTAAGAGAATCTGCAACTTGTTCAAGCACAGGAGATTACAATTCAGAGCAGGGTTGGTGACCCTGAAATTGCATTTGGACTCTGATGCTAAGAGGAAAGTTGTAAAATAGTGTTTGTTTTGTATAATCATTTTCCTAAATGCTTTGTTTCTTTGATACTAACCAATTTATAATTTTGGGTAGGGACTGGATGGGTTTTTGCCCAGGTTAAAATTATCACATGATTATATATATCTTTGTCAGCAATATGGCCAACAAGAAAAAAGTTATAAAATGGTTCAGATTTTGTTTGGTATGTTCCATA
>CAJVPN010000557.1:0-25072 GCA_910592215.1 Entrophospora candida
CCAGCTGCAAGTATTACAGGTGAAGTATGGTTGAAGTTAGATTGGAATAGAGGTTGTAATAGTTGTTTAGTTTGTGTGATTTTGGAGGATCTACGTAGATTTATAGTGATGTTAGCCGTTTAAAAATCCTTAGCCGTCTAAGCCGTTTACTACCTAAATTGGCAATTTTATTTCTATAACAAGAAAGCAATGTAGAAATCTATTACCAAATTTAGAAATTATACATGCAGATTATTAGCCGGCTAACATCCATTTATCTTTTTTTCTTTCTTTTTCTATATTAAGCACAATACTGTGAAAAGCATCTAAATGTTTTCAGTCTGTGTCTTTGCATTCTTTTAGTTGATAGTCAAAAATCTTTAATAGATCCATTGGAAAACATGTTTCATAACATTTACACAATTTACTTAATTTTCTTAATTTTTCAAAATTTTAGTTGTCTTATATGTTCTGCTTGTTCTTGGATTATTTTATCTTTTTTTAGACAATTTTTACAATCATTATTTTCTTTCATACTTTTTATTAAGCATTTTAAAAAAAACCAAGGTATATCCTGTATCTTTTTTTATTTTCATGTAAATAAACTGACCTGGAGGTCAATTCGCTACTTTTACATTAATGATCACCAATTTTTCTGGAAAAAATAATCCAATTAATTGTTACACACATTGATCTTGCAAGCTCAGTTTAGAATATTCGAACCAGTGCTATCTGCCTTGAAATATATCTACATACCTCTTCGTAATCGAATATCGCCTTTGTATCCTGAGTGTTCCTTTTTATGATAGTTATAAAATTTCCATCAATTCTATGCATATACTGCTTAGGATTGTCAGTGAATCTACCTTGAGTCTGTTATTTTTAGATTTGCGAGACATATTTGATAATCTATATTAATATTGCTAAATGACTTCAATTTTTTTTCTTGACTAAAGTTGATTGGCATTGCGCACACCTCATTTCATAAGTGCCTCTATATCCCGACATATATAAAATTACTTTTTAATGTTTCATGAGATATTAAGCCCGTTGCATTGTTGGTTTTACTAAAGGGTTCACTTTCACAAAGAAATGTATGTACCATGAGGTATTTAAATATCGAAATTCTAAAATAAATTTTCTTGCACAGCCAGTGTACAACATATAGATTATCAAACTTGAATTTCTTCTAATTCATTAATATAATAGAAACGATATGGAGAAGACACTCAACTATTTCATAACTATATTGATATACTTGAAAAAGTAGATATTGGAAGATCAATGTTAGGGAAGATTCTCAAAGAGAGAAGTATGCTTGAGGGGCAACATCCACAAAGAAATACTTGTAGTTATGGTAAAAATAGCGTTGGCCAACATTATTCAAATCTAATATAATATAACAACTTGTTGTTAAAGAAACGAGAAAGATATTAAACCAACCAATGTCATGTAAATGACTTAACAAACATGAAAAAAATCTAAATTCCCCAAAATTTTATTATTTATAATTAAGGATGCCCGCCCGCCCACTTTTCAAATGAATTGAAATTAAAAAAAAATTAAATAACTATGTATATATATATATATATAATGAAATAGTTTAATAAAAATAGTTTTACTACTATTTTTCTCCAATATACCCATCCTATTAATTTATAATTATTTAGTATATAGCAGAGTGAATCAACCAATCAATCAAAAGAAAACATTATTATTATTGCACTCACTTTCTCAAGTAGTAAAACGATTTGATGACAAATTTCACTAATGCCTTGTTTACTAACGTCAACAACAATATTTGCATCTTCTGGTTTCTGATATGGATCATCTACACCTGTGAATCCTTTGATTTCACCAGATTGAGCTTTCTGTTATATATGATATTTAACATCAATACAACTTGGTGAATAATGGTTCCTTTTTTATATCTTGATAACTTTTTTTTATATTTATATACACTGACATACCTTGTAAACTCCTTTTCGATCAGTCTTAATACAATATTCCAGTGGTGTATTAACATGAATTAAAAAAAATGCTCCATAAGTTTCGACATTTTTTCTCGCTAATTTTCTTGCTTCATCAAATGGAGCAATTGGTGCTGCTATGACTGCTGCTCCTGCCTTTGTCAATTCTGCTGACACAAATCCAATTCTTGCGATATTTTGATCTCTATCTTTACGAGAAAATCCAAGTTCTAAACATTCAAAAAACCCCCCATTAAAATCGAAATAATTTCTAATATAGTTTATATAAATTTTGTTGGACATTCACACTTACCAGAACTTAATTCATGTCGAACAGTTTCACCCAATAGTAGTGTAACGCTTCTTCCACCTTGTTCATTTAAAACAACTTGTAAGGCTTTAGCAATTGAATCTTTGCCAGAATTATAATATCCTGTCAAGAATAAGGTGAATCCTTGTTTTGTCCTTGGTGGATGAGTTTCTCTTAAAACTTTTACCACTTCTGGATATGAAAACCATTCTGGGATATGTGCACCTGTACGTAATCTCCTGCGTAATTCAGTACCTGAAATATTAAGTGTATTTGTATCAGGAGGTATTTCATCAATTGGTACATATTCATCGGAGTCTGGTAAATATGTTACCATTTGAAATGGTACAACTTCAATTTTTAATTCATCTTTATACTTGGCAACCAATTCCTAACCAATATTTTTGTATGAGTGAATGAATGAACGAATGGATGAATGAATAGTGATTGATTAATGATGTATGAAAGAAAATATATACCTGAGCTTCATATGCACCATAAAAATCTTTACCATCGCTATTTTTACCAGGCCCTGCATGGTCTCTACCAATGATAAAATGTGTTGCGCCAAAATTTTTTCTGATAATTGCATGCCATAATGCCTCACGTGGACCTCCCATTCTCATAGCTAATGGCAATAACCCTAAAGCTGCCATACCATTTGGATATTTTGCCATTATTGTTTGATAAACCCTCACTCTTGTATAATGATCGATATCACCTGGTTTGGTTAATCCAACAACTGGATGGATCAAGATGTTGGCTTGACGAATGCGTGCAGCTCTTACTGTTAATTCACGATGAGCTCTGTGCATTGGATTACGTGTTTGAAATGCTACCACTTTTGCCCAATTTAGTTTTTTAAAATATGCTCTCAACTCTGCTGGTGTATCTATTATTTATTGTATTTTATGTATTTATATATGATATACGCAAAATGATAAAAATTATCTTTTGTTCTCTCGTATTGACTACCACATGCACATATGAATAAATATACTTACATCTATGGGCCACATAATCATAGTGAATAGGTGTTTGGATGGCTTCAACGTTTCCACCAACATAAAATTGCTTAACTTTTTTATGCAAGTAATCAACACCAGGATGTGCCGAATCATTATATCCGAAAACTTTTATAGCTTCGTTTATTTTATTTGGTGAGTAGATATCTTTAATGGTGAGTATTGCCAGCGATAAATCATCTCTAGGATCACGTAATACTACACGTTTGCCAACAGCAAGATGAAGCGTGTCAATATCATTTTGTGAAACATCAAGTGTAATTGGAATTGAAAATACCAATCCATTTTTTAATCGAAGATCATCCACTACGCTAAAGAAAAAATTATTTTACATTTTTTTGATATTTAAACAAATCATAGTTAATTCATCATCCGAATGATTTATTGATTTATTTTTACCTTTTGTAATCTTCTTCAGTCATGAAACCTTCTAATGGTGAAAAACCACCATTCATTATTAATTCCAAATCACATAATTGACGTTCAGATAAAATAATTGATGATAATGTTTCTGATTCATTCTTCAGTTCTTGTTGTTTCGAAGCATCTCTAGAAAGTAAATCTTTTAAGATACCCCCGTGTGGTTGATTTGCCATTTTAATTTGATTTCGTTTTTTTTTAAAAAATTTTTGATGGTTTCAAAAAAATTTTTTAATCTTCACTAGTTTTATACATTTTTATAATAGTAGCAATAGCAACAATTTTACCGAAAAGCACGCAATTGATTTTTTTATGTTGTAGAATAAAAAAATCCCCGTAATTAGAAAACGTGTTGATCTTCTTTATTCACACTATGTACATTCTGTAATTTCTGTGATCAATGATGTGATGTAAAAAAAAAAAACGAGATGATCAACAAAAATGTCGAAAATTAATCATTGATTAATTAATGCATGCGGGGGGCCAATCCAGCTTCAGTTTAATAAATCGAACCAATTGGAAGGTCTGCGCAACCATAGAGAACATTTATTTTATTATTGTTAAAATTTATTTGTTTAATATCATCGATATTATTGTAAAATGTATATTTGTTTTGAAACTTTTCTTCTTTTGTACATTGTCTGATTTTGTTGCAGAGTATAATATAAAAAAATGTATTATTATCGTTATTGCCCAATTATAAAAAAAAAATATTGAAATAATTACAATGATATTATTATTATTAATAAAAAATAATAATAATAATGAAATGAAAATGAAAATGAATAAAAAAAAAATAAAGTCCTATTTAACAAATAAAAAAAATTTATAAAAAATTAATAATAATTGTTTTTGATTTGAGAAAAAAGTCCATCTACCCAATATCAATGTCTATCTACACATATTCATCAAGATCCATATCCATTACTACCAATCTAGTTGCTTCAATACTTTTTAAATTTAGACATTTATCGTAAATTATTTGTTTTTGTTGTTTATTGTTATCGTCATTGTCATTGTTGATATTCTCGTAACCTTGTTGAGCTAAACTTTGAAATGTTAGAACGCGTTTAATAATTGTTGCAGTTGTACGATGTTTATGGAAATTGACTAATGGTTTCAATGGTTGTTGTGGCTTTGGTGATAAAGGAGGAGGAAATTGTTGATTTTGTTGATTTGTCAAGTGTGATAATGGTGTTGAGGGAGTTGATGATGCTATTGAGGATAATGAGGATGAAGGTGATGAAGGTGGTAATGATGATGAAAGTTGGAATGGTAGAGAGGAAGAAGGTGTATTTGTTGTTGGTGGATCGATGTATGATGGAATTGCAGCATTAAAAACCAAGTCTGAAAGATACAATCCTACAAATAAAATAAAATTGAAATTAAAATAAAATAAAATAAAATAAAATAAAATAAATAAAAATATTAAATGAAAATTTACCTAAAAAAGGAATGCACCCAGTATTATTACTATTGGTACCAGTATTATTATTAATTTTTTTAGCGTCAGATCCATGTCTTTTTCTCAATGGTGATTTATTATTGGCAGATGTATCGGCTGCAGGAGGATTTTCTTTTATTGTCGTTGTTGACTTATCAACAGCTTGACGCATTGCATCTCTAATAACTTTCCAATTTCCGAATGGTGAAATATATTCGTTTAATTCTTTCAGAATCTTCAATTCGGCTGATCTGACACGACTCCATGTTCGTCTTAATCGCTCAACAGGTGGTGATCGTAATCCGAGAAGGATTTGTGTTAATGTCGAAAAATTTGAAAGCTTTAGACATTTCTATTGATATAACAATATAAATAACATTTGCAATTAATATATATATATATATATATATACATTTTAAAATAAATAGACAAGTATTCATCTATTTATATAATTTTAATAGTACCTGAGCAATATGTATAAATTTTTCTATCACTTTTACTCGATCTTCCAAAGATCTTGTTAAAATAACTTCTGTTGCGACCCAATCACATGTCTATTGATAATTTTATAAAAAAAATTCATTATTAATATGTATATTACTAATAATATTTATTTATTCACTATTAAATATTGTCATGCTAACCAAACGAAATCTTTCGACAACTTTATCAACGCCGTTTTCTTTTTGTTGAAGGCTTAATTTTTGTCGTGGAGTTAATTCTTCTTGTTGTTCATCCTCCACTTGCTTTCCCTCATTCCTCTCCATTCCAGATTCTTCATATTCTGCCTCCTTTCTTTTGCCCTTTGCATCTTTTTTATCTCCACCAACATTATCTTTATTACTATTATCATTACTATTACTATAACCAACTTGAATTAAATCTTCCCATTTCACTTTTAACAATAAATCACATTCAATTAAACAAAATTGTTTTGCTATCGCATCAGATCTGTACATTAATATAAAAGACTTGTATGATTGCTCATTTTGCTGTTGATGACGATGATGCGGATGACTTCTAGAATTGATACTAGTTGAGTCTGGCGAAGATGGTGTACGAATGTGTAGATCATTATGCTTATGTTTATGATTACGATTATTACGAGATGATGATGGAGATAAAAGTTTTTTATCATTGTTGTCGGTAGTGGTATTAACAGCGTTGGTGTTAGTATTTTTAGTTATTGGATTTTTCTTACTAGCACTATTATTATTGCTTTGACGAATTGAAAAGGTCCCTATTGTACTACTACTTTTCTTTGTTTTTAAAATATTACTATTATCATCCTTAATATTAGGAGTAGTGGGTGTGACAAGATCGCCACCGCCTCCACTACGATTTGATGAACCAAATTTAAAACTTTGAGAAATTATTTTTAAATTTGATATATTTGGTGGCTTTAAACTTGTTCGACTACTTTTTTTTAATTTAGAGGTTATTGTTTTAGCTGCTGACGTTGATGATTTTGTTGATGTTGGCGTTAATGATATAGGTAATTGCTGCTGCTGCTGCTGCTGCTGCTGCTGCTGCTGCTGCGCTTGTTGTTGCTGTTGCGCTTGTTGTTGCTGTTGCTCTTGTTGTTGCTGTTGTGGTTGTTGTTGCTGTTGTGGTTGTTGTTGCTGTTGCGGTTGTGGTTGTGGTTGTGATTGTTGATTTTGCTGTTTTTGTTGTTGTTGTTGATTTGTTGTTGTTGTTAATTTATTAGAAGAATCTTTAGCATCTGAAGAAGAAGAAGAGCCGACCAGAATATCGTTATTGGTATTATCGTTACTTTTGCTACTGCTTCCAACATTATGGTTATTACTTCCACTATTATTGTGAAGTTCTTCAACACCACCAACCGAAGACATTGTACTCCAAGAAACTCTTTTAGTGGATTTTTCTTCTTCTAAATCTTTAAGGGTTGTGGCAGAGCGTAAATTAAGTACTTTTGGAAGTCTACGAAGTGTATGTGTTGAATGTTGATTTTCATCATCATCATCTTCAATATATTCCTCTTCTTCCTCATCATTTTCAGTATTTTTATTATTTTCTTCTTCGATAAAAGGTACTTTTTGTTCAAGTGAACTCATCGCTGTTGCAGTTGGTGGAGTGGTAACTATTATACTAGTAGCAGTGGTGGCTGTAGTTAGTGTTTTAGAATGAGACCCGTCATTGTTATCATCATCATTTTCCTCCTCCTCATTATTATCTTCAACTTCAATAACAGGAACTAAATCCCAGACCTTAGTATGCCTACGTCGAGTAGGTTTATTATTGTTATTATTATTACCACTACCACTACCGCTACCATCACTATTAATATCATTACCGCCATTTGTATCATTTACATTTTGTTCTTTCTTGTGCTCATAACTTTTTTGTG
The DNA here is from genome assembly GCA_910592215.1 of Entrophospora candida. NCBI lineage: Eukaryota > Fungi > Glomeromycota > Glomeromycetes > Entrophosporales > Entrophosporaceae > Entrophospora > Entrophospora candida. The sequence continues at coordinate 7,517 of CAJVPN010000557.1, forward strand.
CATTCTTTTGACTTTCATTATCTTTGCCATCCTTATCATCGTCATCATCATCATCTTGAGTTGAAGAAGAAGCAGTAGAAATACGATGTGGATGATGGTAAATGTTTTTTGAATCGGTGATAGGTGTAGTAGAACTAGAACCTGAAGCTACAATGTCTCCTACACCCCCTCCTTCTTCATATATATCATCAACAGTAATATTTTGATTACCATAATCACCATCACCGTCGTCATCATCGTTTTCCCACCTACCAAATTGACCTTCTTCATCTAAATCTTCTTGTCGCAACCTATCAAAGTCTTCATCTTCAATCGATTCATCAACATACGAAAATCCATCAATATGAAAAAAGTCATCTATAGTGCTACCGTGACCAATAGAACCAGTATTTTCGCCACCTTTATTAGTTTTGCCATTATTGTTGCGCCTATTTTTTTTACCTTTTTTTTTCTTTTTTTTATTGCGACGTTCAAAACCGCTCGGGCTATTGACGGGATTATGAACTTTATCAGAATCACTGCTATCATCATCATTTATTTCATCAGGTGAGGTAGCACATAACATTTTTATACCAGTTAGTCTATTTGTAGTATTTGTATTAGCGTTAGTAGTCCTATCATCATCATCATCATTGCTAGTGTTGTTACCACCTCCAACACCTACGCCACAAAAACCTAGTCCAATACCAATACTACTGCTATTAACATCATGATTGTTGTTGTTGTTGTTGTTGTTGTTGTTGTTGTTGTTGTCATTGTTGTTGTCATTGTTGTTGTCATTGTTGCTCGCGTCTTCAGTGACTGCGGTTGGACTTTTATTTTTATCGGCTATAGATAGTGCTTTTGTTAATCTGACCATTGTATTTGACATCTTTCTTGTCCAATATGATCTACCACCGCTATGGATATTAACGTTGCCAGGAGTTGGCCCACCACCAATATATGCCGGTGATGAATTTCTTCTTCTGCCAGCAATTCCAATAGCGTGATCAATTTGTGAAAGGTCATTTCCACCAATTTCCGTCACAAAATTATCTTCTATTTCTTCATCAAGAACATGTTCATGACCAATATTGTTAATTTTCTTTTTTTCACCAACAGTGTTTTTGTCATCATCTTCCTCTTCATCGTCATCTTCAGCATAACCACAAAAGGCTTCAGAAAATGACATGCTTCTTTTTTTTCTTGAACTATTACTACTATTCCGAAATTTTTCTAGTGAAATGGTTGACCTCAATTTAGTTTTTATTTTAAAATTTTTTTTAAAAAATAATAAACTTGGTGAAAGAGGCGGCGGTTGTTGTGGAGTAGAATATGGTTGAGATGGGGATGTTGTTGGGGATAATATTAAATTATTCTTATTGTTTTTATTAGCATTAGTATTATTATTTTCTATTTCTATTTTATCATTATTGTACATAATGTTCTCAATGCCCTGATTAATGCTCGGTGGTTTATTTATTATTATATCATCATCTTCATCAACTTCTTCAATAAAATCATAATTACTTTTATAGATATAGCTTCTTCCTTCTATACTACCAGTACTCCCTATACTGCTAAAACTTTCCTTACCTTTTACTATTTTACTACTACTGCTACCACTCGTACCTATAATAGTACCAGTAGATCCTATCATCTCTGTTCCGATACCTACGCCAGCGCCTACGCCAGCGCCTACGCCAGCGCCTACACCAGCGCCTACACCAGCAGCATCATTGATACCTTCTTTTTCACCTTCCTTGTATCCTTCTTCTTTATCATCCTCATTACCTTCCTCGTTATCTTCTTTTTCAGAACGTGATAGATCTAATCCTGGTTTAGGATAATAAATTTTTTTTAATCTCTTTATAACACGTTTTAAACCATGTACAATTCTTTGATCGAGTGATGAAGATTTTACTGATTGACGTCGCGACAAAGAATTCAGGTATGACGTTAATCTTGATCTTAGAGCGTGGGACGGTATGAAATCGTATGTGAAATAGTTGAGTAGCCAATGTCGTATTGTTACAAATGTTCTATGAAGATTTGAGAGGGAGAGAAGAATGAGACAAATTAGAAAATAGGAAAAAGCTTTTTAACAATAATGAGTATCGTTATTCTATAAACTAATATTATAAATTATTATTCTATAAATTAATATTCTGTAAGTTAATAATAATATTATCGCTATCATAATTGTTGTTATTATTACCTGATTCTCACTATTCTTCTATTTTCATCATTAACATCAAGAGCCCAATCAAATCGTAGTATTAATAAATTACATAGTTGGAAAGGTGAAATAAATGATCGATAAGTCAGGAAGAAATCGGTCAGAAATGTATAATCTAAATGAAAAAAAGGTTTTTTTTTAGAAATATAGAAAATAAAATAACATTAAAATAAAAATTTACAAATGATTAATACCAATTGTATTTGTTAACTTTTCGATCAATTTCTCAACAGTAGCAGCCATTATAATTTTTTCGGTTCCATTGTTACTATTTTTATTATTATTTTTATCATCGTAGCTAGGATGATGATGATGATGTTGATTATGATATTTCTTTTTTTCGGTAGTAGTAGCGGTAGTTACAACAATAGGTCTGGAAGGTTTTCCTATAGTTCCATTCACACTCCAACGTTTCTTATTAACATTATTATTATTATCATCATCATCATCGGATGAAGAAGAGCTACTTAAAGTTGATGTAGGTGTGATATTTGAAATTGAGCTGATGTTACTTTTTTTTTTTTTAATTGTGAATTTGTTAGATGAAGATGAAGAAGATGAAAAGGTAGAATCCCCCTCGTTTCTTCTTCTTGATGATGATGAAATTATCGACCAAACTATTAATCTTGGATCATCGTCAGATGTTATTTGATCGAATATTTCAATTCCGTAATCAAGTGTTGGTAAAATGAATGATAATGATTGTTTTAGTGAATTTTGTGAATAATGATCTTGACTTTGCGTAAAATGGTCGTTTTGCTTTTTTCCTTCATGTTCATTTAGTTCATTTTCATACTCTTGTTCTTCTTGTGGCTGTAAAGAATGTAATAAATTTGAATTTGAAGAATGCGGTTGTGATGAAATTACCTCTGAATGTTTTGACATTGAATAACGATCATGAGGTAATATGAAAAACGCTGCGGTTGATAATGATGATGGATTATTTGTTATGATGTCACCACTGGTTACAGAAAATTTTGAAGCCTCTAGAATTATTTCACTGTCACTAACCAAGTTACCCGCTGGTTTATTATCATTATCACTATCGTTAAATCGATTTTTTAATTTTGGTGAAGATGATGAATGAAGTATTTTTTTATGAAGATTTTGCGATGATGATGTTTGATTTGAATTATTATCCCGTTTATGAGAAGTAGGAGGCCAATTTAAAATTTTGGCCAGCATAAGAAATTCTTGATCAGATTTAGGTAGTACAACAGAGCTGTATCTACTCATCGAAGTAGGTAAAATTATTTGTGAATTCGGCCTTGGCTTGATTGGGTGATTGAATAATTCGTCGTTTGGCCTGAATGGATCTGGTGCTGATAATCGATATCCTTGAGGTCGATTATTATTGTTTTGGTTATTATTGTTGTTGTTATTGGAATTTCTTGTCATAGTCCTAAATTAATATTATAACATCATAACAAATAATATTAATTTTTTGTAAATATGATGTATGATGATGATTATATTATTATTATTATATTATTATTAAAATCTATAAAGTTGTCAACATTTTTTTTTTCTAAAGAAATTTAAAATTTAAACTCATAAAATTATTTATTAGTTACTATTATTGTTATTATTAAAACTATATATATATTTATTATGTTATATGTATGTAAATTTGTCCAATTGATCTCTTTTGTTAAATTCCAAATTAATTAATTAATTTTTTTAAATATTTCGTTTAATCTAATCCAATGTATTGATATTTTTTTGTTTTTAATTAACAGAACACCAGAACACATATATGTACATATTGAATATGGGTGATTATGGTTACCAAAACCTAATTTTAGCATAAAGACTCAATTTCGTAAATAAAGTTTTTTTTTTTAATTACTATAGTTGGAAAATTTCATTTTATATAACTAAAAAAAAAAAATTCGATTTTTAAAAAAAATAAAATAAAATAATAATAAAGAAAAAAAATAAAAAAAATTTTCTCTCGTTTTTTTCAGAAATTTAAAATTCACTGACCATTGATGTTAAATTGATTTCAGTTAATTAATCAATTTTAAATCGACTTGATAATTCTAATATCGCATCATATGTACACACACACACACACACACAGCTACAACTACCGATACTGCTAACAAGAAAAAAAATAAAAAATAAAAAAATACCTCATTGAAATATTCATATTTGCAATTATTGAATCATTCACTAAATTCATAAAATCATCTTCGTCATTAACGTTATTATAATTGTTATTATCTGAATTTAAATTATTTGAATCTCTTCCTACTTCTATTATAGCTGAGGGCGATTCTGAAATATAACTTGTTATTTTTTCTGGCGAAGGACTGTTGTTGTTGATCTTGAAATTGGAATTCAGGATTGCTTCATTTTCTTCCATGGTTGATTGAACATCAATTTCTGTTATTATTGGTGTTATTGTTGGTTTTATTGGTTTCGTTGATGTGGCATTGTTGTTGTTGTTGTTGTTGTCTTGATCAATAATTGGGGTGTTGAATGAGGAAGAAGATCCTGCTTGAAAATCATATTTAGAAAAGAAATGTTTGATATGAAAAGTAATTTTTTATTGTTTGGAGAATTTAGAAAAGTTAATCTTACCATTACTATTATTGTTGTTGTTAATAATGTCGGTTTCTTCTTCCTCGTTTATTATTATTACGTTATTATTGTTATTACTATTGATATTAATATTATTATTATTGTTAATAGTATTACTGATATCGCTATTGTTCATACTTTTTTAATAAAAGATTTATTTTCAAAAATATCAAATATTATTTCTATTTGTATTTTTGTCGCGTCTTAATATTATATATATTATAAAAAATATATTAATATTAGTTTATTAGTTACGTTCGCGCGAATACGGAAAAACAAAAAGTAAAAAGAAAAAATTATTAATTAACGATGATGGATAATTATAATATCAGTTGTTAAATGATTGCATAATATAGTATGTATATATATATATATATATATATAAAAGTATATTAATAATAATAAAAATAAAAAAAAGTCTTTAAAAAATTAGAAAAAAATTTTGTTGAAAATTTAAAAACATGAAAGAAAAAGCCCTTAACACACTTTATCAATGAACTACTTAAAAACGAACAAATCAAGATTTTATTAAAAAATTTAGCTATATAAACCGTATATAAATAAGCTATGTATATTATTAAAATTTATGGATCACATACATAATAATAATAATCAATCATATTTACAAATAATCAATTTAATATAATGTATATAATATACAAATAATATACAGGTGGTGCTATAATAATTATTATTTATTAATCATAAAAGATTTTCCCAACTTTTTTTTTGTACAGGGGAATATTTTTATATGGATAAAGTTTATCAAAGTGTGGAAAGAGGAGTTAACTTAAAAGTAAATATCCAAGTAGTGTGTGTGGGATTACTTGTAAAGGTAATTTATAAAATCATTTGACATTTTATTAATTATTATTTATTATTATTTTATTATTATTATTATTATTATTATTATTTGTCATATTTTTTATTAATTGAATTTTTATTTTTTTAAATTAAATAAATTTTTGTAATCATATATCATATATAACAATATCACACAAGATTAAATAAATAAATATAAAAAAATTTTTTTTGAAAAAAAAAGGAGCAAATTTGGTGCAAAGATAAAAAAAAATTTAGAGTTGTATGTGTGTTTTATTTATTTTTTATTTATTTCATGTTCATGTTGTTATTATATATTTTCAAATTTGAAAAACCAATTAACTTCACTCTCAAAACTTTATTCCTTAATTTTTTTTTAAATTATTTCTTTCTTTACATTCTTTATAAACAAAAAAGAATCGTAAAAAGAATGTGTAACTGCTAATTGATTTATTTATTTATCTATTAATTGCTTGTTTAATTACCGGAAAATTTTTTAAACAGCGATTACGATAAAAAAAAACCAGCTTAAATTCAAATAAAGTTTAGTTTTAATCGATAATCTTTTTATTTATATTATTTCACACAAAAAGTAATTTAGACTCGTGAAAATTTCTTTTCACACACAATCATCAATTAATAGCAGAAATCATTTTTAGACTTTTAATTCGTCCCTAAATCTGTGATTTAAGGGTGTTAGTATATAATTTTATACGTGTACTTAATCTACATGTTAAGTTTTATATACCCCCAAATTTTAAAAACTAACTTCGACTAGTATTAGTAAAGGTTAAAAATTGATAATTATTTGATAATTATAAAGCGAGTCTCGATTTAGCGAATATCCAAGAAAACCCGTTACATCAAGTTTAGTTATCGTTATCATCGTATATAGACCGTTCTGGACCTCGTTAATATCAGTATTCCGTTAAATGAGATCTGCTAGTACTAGATCGAGACGCCGTCCGCTGTTAGGTTATACAATGAATGAAATAAATATTTGCGACAGAGTAAACAAATAATTTCAAAAAAGTGCATAATAGCTTTTATCATTTAAATTATTATTTAATTAGGAAAACTAACTACATTTAACAACGCCGTATCAGATTTTTCCATCACAAATTTATTATTATTAATTATTACAATAATAATAATAAACGCACCTACTCCGTTATCACGATTAAATTTTTTGCCAAAAAAATTCCGGCATGACGATACACAAACGTGCATGCAATTACCCATGTTAATATACTCGAAAAAGTAATAATGTATCTAAAGGGTTTAGAACAATAATAAATAATAGTATTTGAGATAATATTCACATTACTCACATTATCAGTTTTTTTGTTTATTATGCAATGCATTCAAACTCAAAAGGGCTTTCTTGGATTGATTTCTAATTTTGGTTAGAATTATGCCATTATAAAATGCCGAATAAGCCAATTTTTTCCTTTATCGTTGAACAATAATAATAATAATAATTAGTATAACGATCAACATTTTTGCCAGACATGAATAACGAACGATAACGGAGTAAAAAATGTCAATTCATCATCCTATCAACATCAAGGAAACGCAAAGGTTTCGTTTGTAGAAAGCTATTAACATAGGTTGTTTAATTCCCAAAGCGTCCTACCGATTTTGTTTGCACAAATTTTTTCAATTCTCTCGGAAGGATAACGCGCTTTTTATAAATATCTCTTTGTGGATACTGAACGTAATGCGTCAAGGCATTTTCTGAAAAATTATAGAGTTTGATCTACTATCCCGTCTATCTTAAAAATTTGTATTCTGGCTCTTCTTGTCTCTTCACAATCAATAAATTATTTTTAATTTTTTCATTAAAACTCATAATCATGTGAAATTTTAGCAATGGACAAATTTTGAGGAAACTGCAATTGATAATATTCAAAAATACTTATGATTTACTAGACATCACTTTAGAAAAAGTAAACATTCGCCAAATTAGAAAATAAAGTTGACGAAATAATCAAATCAATCAATTAAAAAAACATGAAATCAAATGTTAGTTATTAATGATTATATCTATTTTTTCTATTTTTAATCCATTCAAATTTTAAATTTCTTGGGATTATTTTCATTTTGCTCCAGTCTTTTTTCACTTCCTTAAAAAATAATCTATGTTGATCATTCATTGTCTTTATCAATTAAATAAATGGCAAAGTAATCTGGATCATCAACTGGTGCATAATATGCTTTAATAAGAATATATATTTTTATTTTATTTACCATATTTATAAATGATAAAAGCATGTAAAAAAATATTGATTAAAGGTACTTACTACAACAACCATCACAAAGACTATGTAAAAGAATAAATTTGTCATCAGAAATATCTTCATACAGAATTCATCAGTGTTTAGATCTTCTAAAAAACCCCATTTTTAGAATATTTAAAATATTCATCTTGTTGAATTGTCCGATTGTTGTGATCAATAAACCATCCAACTATTATTAACTTATCTCCTCTATATTTTATTTCACCAATACTGTCCATTATATTTATATATGGATTATAGTTTTTATTTATTTGCTCCATATTGTTATCAATATTTGTATCTTATTATTTGTATATATGGCATACCAGACAAAGTGAATAATTTGTACTATATACAAAATATTACGGGGTCAATTAAATTGGGGATATGTTAATCATATTAAATATTATATTTGATAAATAATATTATTACTTTTTGCCTTTTAAAAATTAAACAACAATGTCATTATGTTCTGAAGAAGGCAGTCCGAGACCTATGAATTCCTTGTTGAATGGAATGATTCACCACTAGACTTGGACGATCTTGCATGTATGTAAACTTTGTAAATAAGAAAATACCTTTGAAAAAATCAAACCAAAATTCCTTGAATTCTTTAACAGCAATGACAGAATCAACCCTCTTCAAGCTGGTACTCTTATCGTAAAGTTGAGCACAACTGCCACAAGTCCTTTTGGTTATACGTTACCCACTCTCTAACTCTGAAGTTAAAACAAATATTTTTTACGTTTACATCTGCATATCATTTGTAGTCACAATTCGTTGCAATCTGTATGTATCATGGTTCAAGAGCATATTTCCACACACGAGTGTCCTTTGGTATCTTCTATTTCATAAAGTCTGAATCATATTTTTTTTATCTATAATGAAAATTAAAAGAAAAGTGGTGATCACATTAAATAAGATAATGGAGAAAATTAAACCAAATGAAAATGGTGAACGTGAAAAATCAGTCTTTCAATTCGAATTCAAGATTAATTAATACTCATTTGTTTTCAATTCTTTATAGGAAAGAAGGAATATGGAGAATGGGAAATAGGTGAAGTTCTTAAGGAGTTTCTGCATATGAATGAAAGAACTGTATTTGATATTGATAAATTTGATATGGGTAACATGCTTGTGATATAATTATTTTAGGAATCATTATGTTTATGGTTTCTTTTATAATTTTTATGTTGCAGGAGAGCTCTCACCACCAAGTCCACCAACAATTTCTAAATCATTTTTGGAAGAATTAAAAAGGAAAAAAGATGTTTTTGAAGAAATGAGATAACATGCAGAGAATTTATTTCTCCATTCATGACCATAGCTGTCAAACATATCCAGTCAAAAGATAAAAGTCTTTGTCTTAGAGCTGAAGAGTGGCTTAATGGAAGCTGCAGTTTTGGTCCAGTTGACTATTTGGTGGACTGGAATCCTAAAGTAGAAATATCTGGCCCTCATTTTTCTGAGCTTGATGATGAAATGAAAATGAAACAAATCACTAATTATATTACATCTATCCTGCAAATGCAAGTTAATGGTCTGGGTAACCATAAAAAAATTTGCCTGTAAGTGGCATTCATTATTCAACTCTCTTTATTATATTGCTTGCCTTTTCTTTTTTACAGGGAATCACAAGAAACAACTAAAAACACAAAAGGAAGTGGTTAAATGTTTTTTGTCTAATCAAAAATGTAAAACTTTATATTCTCTTTGCTGTGCATACTTTATAAATAAAATTAAAACTCCTTTGCTGTTTATTTCTCAGAAAATTTATTTATTTATTACATTTATTGATAAAGAATTTACAGATAGAAATAAAACATTACTTTGATTAATCATTATTTTTGTCTGGGATTTATTTTGAAATAAAAAATTACAATGAATATGAAAATGCAATTATTTTTTAGAAAAAGGTTGTAATTATGTTTGCTCTTCAAGAATTCCCAAAGAATTTGCAGAGTTAAGGGAATCCTTTCAAGCTCTTTCTAAATCAGAACAAGACATATTTTTAATGGCCCAACTTAAAGCAATGGATGGTGGATCAATAAGCACTAGTAGATGCCTTAAAAAGAAAACTAAATCTAATAAAAGAACTTATTATCACTGGGATCACAATACATTACTTTGCCAAAAAACATATATCAATAAGACTTATTTTGAAAATATCAGGTGATTGACAAAAGTGTTGTTGTAGTGGTAAAGAATTTTCTGGAAAATTATGCTGTAGTTCATGGATTACCAAGTCCAGGAAGGTGCAACAATAGAATAACTCAATCAATTACATTCTTATCAGCTGAAATGAGTTACAAATCTATGCATAGATACTTTCTAGCTGGTCTAGAAGAAGATAGTAATTTGAAATCTTTGAAGTATGATGCCTTCAGAAAATTATGACATCAATTAACACCAGAGATTCAAATTATGAGTCCCAGGACTGACTTGTGTGATACTTGTCAACATTTTCGAAATGGATTACATCAAGAGGAAGAAGCTAAAGATTTGTTCAAAAGATTTAAAGAACATCTATCTAAAGCAAGGTTAGAAGGAAATTATTATAATAAAAATATCAAATTGGTGGAAGAACAAAGAAAATAGATTTTTTGGTAAAATCGCCTGTATTTAGTAAAGTATTAGTATTTAAAGATTGGCAACATTTTGTGATGTCTTTAGATGATTGGCACTATACTTTGAAAAATAAGGGAAATTATGAATAGCAGGTATAACTTTTTTAGGTTTTATAATTACCATGATTTATGTCATTAAAAGAATTAAAATAAATATTGCAATAATAAGATTATTTTCCTTCTAAGGATTTTTTTGCTTTTTGTTGGGTAATAGCACACACACCTTCATTCTGCTTTCTTTTTCTAACATTTATTATTTTTCTTTCTTCTTGGTAAAGTTCATAGGTAGTATTTTCTTTTCTTAGATAAGCTTATAGTGTTTGAGTATCATTTATTTTAAAAATATAAGGTGCAATTTTTTCCCCTTGTCCTTCTTCAAAATACTTCTAATTGTGCTAATTCTTGGGTTCCATGGTAGATCTGATGTAAATTAATTTCATATTAACTATTTTTATCTAGAGATAATCTTACAGATATCATAGTTTTGATGTATATTGATCTCTGAAATTTTTGGTGATACCAATGTTCACTTTGTCTGGTTTTGTTGCAAGCATGCCTCATATCACAGTTAACTGCGCCACTGCTCCAAAAATGAAAATTGCCATCTTAATTGAGGTTTGACCAATTTTAGAAATAATTCTCATTGGCATAGTGAGTATTATCCAGGACCCGGGTTGTTATAATTGAAATAATTGAAGTAAAAAATTAAAAGCTTTAATAAGCACTTTAAAAAATTTACTTAAAATAGAAAAGGACGTATCAATTACATATTTTAAAAATATTGTTTTGCCTGATTTCGATATGATTTTTTCTGCTATACCCAAAATAGACACATCACTTATTAAAGTTTTTACCCAAATTTTAACTACAGCAAAAAAACAGATGTTGCCTCAATTATAATAGTCCGGGACCAAATTTGATTTTTTTATATCATGAACTTTAGAATACAGTGCAGATCATCTATATATACTCGAAACTTAAAAAATTATGTGATCCACATGTTGGATTTTAAAAAAACACTACCATTCAGTAAAAAAATTAGTTTGAAAGTTACATCCGACCTGAAAACCATAAATTTTGTGGTTTAAGATAGTAATAGAAAGGTGACAATGTTTTGCAGCTGGTGTAAAAATGCAGAAAAGGAAAATATTTTACAACAGGTACACAATCATATCAAAAAGTTAAACAAAATTTGTCAATTGTTTTATTAGTTTCACTTTAATATGATAACAATGTGCATACAATTATTCGGAATATGCAATAATAATTTTCGTGTTACAATATTTTGAATTACATCATCAAATTTGGCAATGATTTTCTTTGATGTAACAAAATTTACTGAAAAAAAGTTTAACACGGAATTTATTTGGTTTCAATTCCGTGTAATGACAGGGCTCTGTCAACTTTTAGTTTAAGAAAATGATATAATTGAAGCTGACCAATTGTTGCTATAAGCAATTAATTTTGATTATAAATGATCTACATCATATTTTTTTTTTTTGAGTATAAATTACGTTTTCAATTAATTGCATTAATTTACACAGTATAAAATGATCGTCGCTTTATATTAAAAACTTTTGGTGAAATTTAACGAGTAGTTTAATATTAATAAATTAATAATGAGAATAGTAACAATTGAAATATCAAAATGGTAATTAATATATCTGAATGAACAAATGCAATTATAAAGAATATTGTGAGATCGTGTCTGAGCCACCAATGATGATGATAATAATTTATAATACGATTTCTGCGAGTATATTTATTATTATTGTTATGCTTTGCCTTCGAAACTATCTTTCACTAAACAATTCTCTCTCTAATTAATACCTCACAAAAGGCAAATGAAATAAAAAAAGAAACAAGAAGTAAAGAAAAATATAAAATAATTATACACGGAATTAGTATGAAGATTAGCCCTTTTATTACCTCAAGATTATTTTCATTGTTAAAGATAGATTTATTATTATTATAAAAATACAAGATGACAAAGACGAAGAATCAAAGACAAGGAAAGGATAATGACAATGACAAGATTTTGAGTTACGGAAATACTATCTATATGTTCTATGGTTCAGCCATCTAGTTTCCTTGTTCCTGCGATCTTTTGTTCCAATTTAATATTTATTGAAAATAATTTAAATGTTCCTTTTTGATGTTCCTTTTGGAAGAGTAAATTCATGTTCTATATGAGATTGGTTCAATTACGTTTATCAGGTAACACACCTAATATTAATTAAATTGAACCTAATTAGTTTTTTTCGTGTTGATTATTACCGGTTTTTGTCACATAAATCATTTTCAAGTTTATTTCACTGTCTCCAGCAAAAAAAAACAACCTCCGAGGTAAATAACTCATTTTGTGGAACGGAAAAAAAGGAAAATTGACTCCGAAATTTTTTGATTTACTTTTAATCCAAATTTAGAAAACAAGAATCATCTGAAAATTTTATAATTTTCAGCTGATATTAATTTTATTGCATATATGTTATTGGGAGATGCCATGCTAGTAAGTCAATAAATCTAATTATTGTCATTATCGATCAATCCATTCCTGTCAGATTAATATAATTAAAAACCATATTCACAACATACATTTTTTCATCATCTAAATGCAACGTTTGCAATTCTAAACCATGATTTCTATTTTTATTGAAAAATACAATAATTGGTTGTGTTGCCCGAATTATTTTGGTCTTGTCATCTCTAACAATTTCTTCAGCGGTTCCACAAATCGCAGGACCCCCATATTAGAGGTTACATCACTTGAAATTTATTAATGGCCTTAGATGTAACCTCGCAGGAAATCTTTTTATCTAAATAATTTGATTAGAGTAAAAAAAGGAAATGAAGGAAAGTATTTTGAAAAGATTACATACCAAAAGTTACATCAGATAACAAGAAATATTTCAGTATGTCAAAATAAAAATTAGTTTCGGGTAAATTTAATATTGTACACAAAGATAATAATAATAACACGCGGGTTGATCATTATTATTCTTTCCCCCATCTCAGCTACGTACTTTTTTTTTAATGTTCTATTTCAAGCCATTTGCCGTTGAAACTCTTCCTTTTGAGGAACTTGATTTATATCCTTTGATCATCGGTACTAAATTTTTATTATGTCTATTATGTATTACTTGACTCCCTAAATAGCAAATAATAACCTATATTAATATACTATTTTAATCCCTATTAATGAATGAAAAAATTAATCCAATTTCAAAATCGGATGGGGTTTTAATATTTCATATACCAAATATAAAGCATTTCTAATTAAAAAATTCATTATTCATCAAATTGGGTTACATTAAATTGAGCCAACTTTAAACTATATTAATATTAGTATGGGGGTCTGTTTGTAAATTTTTTGAGTATATAACAATCCTTGCAAAAAAATTAAAAGATTTCGACTGATTTTTTCCAGGGCTGGCAGCGTAAAGGGGTTAAAAACCTAATTTAGTAATAATTATCTTGACTAAACTTGATTAAACTTGACCTAACATATAACTAAATAGTTTAGTCAGTTTGGCCAAGTGCTCGTTTGAGTTACGCAACCAGCCCTGATTTTTTCACCAGTTATAATCCTATAATATATATATTATGCAAAAAACTTGATTTTTGTCAGAGGGCGCTTTTGCTAGAAAATCCCATATGCTTCAGTTTTTTTTCTTTTCTTGATGCTTCGGCTTTATCGGCGTATAAATATTGAAATTTATCGATAAGTTCTTTCTTTCTTTTTTTCTTCAGCAGAGACAATGCAAAATTAGGACGGCGATTATCTATAATATATATCATTAGTTTATTAACTGAATTTATACAGTATATTTGGCAAAAGATTGAATGATCCAAAAGAATAATTATGTAATAAATAAATGTTCGTTGATTCCTGTTAAAGGAGAAACAAGCAAGTGCGCTAATAACTCCGTGTAAATTCTTCACATATCAGCCGATTTGGTTTTTTGGATCCTTTTTTCAGCCTTATATCTTATTGTGTCTCGACGTTAATCACGTTAAACATGTCAATAGAATGATAATTAATCCCCGAAAATTTATTTGCTCCGCCAAAAAAACTATTTTACTATTCGATAGCCCGTCAAACCAATGGCCCCACCTCAAAACCAATGGGTTTTTGCTAGTCATAACGTTATGATTTTGGGTTCAAACAAAATCAGCGCATATGATTACAAAGTAGTTATTATTGAAGTGTAAACGAGATTTGGTTTTCGGATACAAATAATTGGATTTGAAATATTTTTAATAATTCCTATATACTGTACATCATAATATTAATCACACATCCGATAATAACAAAAATCAATAAATACTTGTCTTTTAATTTACAAGATTAAAATAAAATCACAAATTATTATGATTTTCACAAGGTGCGCGTTTTTAGATCGCCGTAAGCTTCGCTCAACATGCACATGGTTTTTTTTGGCTCCAATTCTCTCAACAAATTTTTGGTCTACGCGTTGCACTATGTACTATTAGCCGCTTCTTCAAGATCTTTTTCTACACTGACTAATATTCTTTCAAGTTGTTGTTGTCCCTTTTCCGGTAATTGTAATCTATAACCTTCTTATACATCCACATTCCGATCGAAATTTTTTTTTTAAAAAAATAAAAGGAGTGGATTTAATCGGTGATCGGTTATCGAAATGGAATTATTTTATAATAATTATCAAACAAAACACTCGATAATATATATATGCAAGAAAAAAATTGTCAGGCTTGACCGAATTATCCTTAGAATTCAACTGTCTAGTTAATTACGGATGGTCTATTCGCCTAAAGTTGAAATATATTATTTTGGGTAATTTTTCCCAAAAATGTAAAACACATACTACATATTACGTTTCGCTGTGATCCGGCGAACTAATATTTACGTCATTCAACCGTTCATTACCATCATCGACTTACTAGTCAAGTTCCAAGCAACAATGACTGGTTGGGTTGATACAAAAGTTGGAGATATTAATTAACAAATAATGAAAAAGAAAGGATTGTAAAAAATATATATTTAATAAATTGGTTTCGATAGACGAGGCAGCTGGCAAATAAGGCCAACTCCAATTATCCTGAAAAACATGACACTAAAAGTAAATGAATGGAATTTCTTCATTGCTTCCTTCGACTCAATCATTTTCTATGGGGAAAGAGCATATTGATTATATACAATATATTGTTATTAATTTAGAAACATGGTACCATTTTTAAAAAAACTGAATGTCTTCAAAACTTTGTATATTATTGATATAAGTCATCATTAACATTTGAGAAATATTTTTCCATAATAATTAATGATGTGTTGGTGTCATGATTAAAGCTAGTTTGTTTATAAAAAATGTAAAAATTGCCAAAGTCCTTAAGTTTATTTAATTTATTAATAAATAAGAAATTAAATCATAAATCGAGGCGTCCAACGTAAAAATATTAATCAAGGCAAAAGGAATGTCAAATAAAATGTATCTTCAATTGGCCATCCTTTCACTCAAAGATTGATTTTCGATGCTAAATTACGATTGGTATATATATTATCATTATTATCATTTTAAAATTGACACGGATTTGAAGTCTATGCACACAACATGCACATCAAATTTGAAGTTTCATATTTATTTAATTACATGCATTGATTACCAACAAAGAACAAATCATCTAATCTTTTATCATATTTTATTTGCTTGATTTTAAAATTGGACCCCGTCTGGAAAAACCTCATTTTTTATTAATTATGTAAAATTTTTTTTACATGTATAAGAAATATCATTATGCAGCTTAAATATGAAGTAAATTATTTTAATGAAAAAAGAGAAATAAAACCAATAATATATTCTGTCGGCTATCTATTATTAGAAGTCTGCTTCTTCTTGGCATGCTATTGATTATATTAGACCATTCCTTTGGAAAGCAATATCCATATCCGTTGCATTTTTAGAAAGTCTACTTCTTTTTTTCCAAGTTCATCCCAAAGATGCTCAATACGATAAAGATCTGGCGATCGAGAAGGCCTAAAATCTTTGCTCGCTTTCAGCCAGCTGAAAATTTTTAGCAAAAATTATTCAACCTTAAAGTTTTTAATTGCTTATTTTTTAAGCGCGATGAAATTACATACAGTGTCTGTTACAAAAGAATCGGACACATAAATGTGTTAACATAATAAGTGCACGAAAATTTCTATCAGCTTATAGCTTCTGAAGATCATGTTCGTTATTGCTTAGATACATAATGATACTCTTTAGCAATTAATAAAAAATTTGAGGTTCAGATACTTTCTTCCAGTATGAGTTTCAAAAAAACTTGTACTCGGAGTATGTTTTTTTTTTTGTAAAAATATATGTTGTGTATAGCTTTTTGAAACACACATTGTATATTTTGAGTGGCAAATTCACTTGCAAAAACTCTTTAATGATTGATTGATTGATTACATCTTTAGCACATAAAAATACTGTAAATTGGATCATGCTAAAATCAAATTGAGCAATTAACACGCAAACTAATATATTACCTACAACAACATAATTTTTACATGATTCATTATCATTATCATGTATTCAAGCTTTAATGCATTTTAGATTTATGACTGTTGAGTTCAAGTTTTAAAACAAATCTTCTGTTACATCCAAGTACATCATCACATTCATTATTTTTTTATTCCAAGATGACATCCTGTGTGATCTTGTAGTTGACTTTTATGAAAAAATGCTTTAGGTGCATTCAGGATATTCACACTTGAAATTTCTTATTCCAAGATGGTTTTTGTATGATATTGTAAATGACCTTTAGTATAAAATGTTTTAGCGCATCCGGGATATTCATACTTGTAATTTTTTATCTCAAAATGATGTCTTGTGTGTGCTTCTAATTGAACTTTTTGACAAAATGCTTTGGCACACCCAGGATATTCACACTTGAAATCTTTTATTCCAAATGATTTCTTGTGATGTCTTACTAAAATTGCTTTATAATGAAATGCTTTAATGCATCCAGGATATTCACACTTGAAAAATTTTTCACCATA
>CAJVPN010000558.1:0-25040 GCA_910592215.1 Entrophospora candida
GTTTCTTTCTTAAAACTTCTGGTGCAACATATGGTAGTACTCCAAATATATCATTTTTGTTTGATGCAGATGTTTGACTAGCTGAGCATGATAATCCTAAGTCTGCAATATATGAAGCCAAATCAACTTGAAGAATATTGCCACTATGAAAGTCATGATGAATAATATCCTCTTTATGAATATCTTTTAATCCAATAATAATACTAGCAAGAATATTAATTTTTTCTTTCCAATTTAAATTTTTAAAATCTTTTGTTAAATAATCTTGAAGACTTCCATTATTCATATATTGCATCACAAATATATATTCTTTTGTAATTGGATCTTGTGTTAATCCATAGATTTGAATTATTTTATTCAATTCTTTATCGTGAAACTTTGTATAATTTTTGAACTAAAATAACAAATAAAATATTTAATTATGATAATTATCAAAAAAATCTAAAACCATCATTAATAAAATAATTTACCTCATTAAGAAATTCATCAGAAATATTCTGTGAATTATGTAGTTTTTTTAATGCCACAATCAAATCCTTGCTAGTTCTTTTATTATTATGATAATCTAAACTTTTATAACCATTTAACCAAGTAGCTTTGGATATAGTTCCAAAACCACCTTCATCCATCTTTTCAATGTTTGTTAAATCATTATAAGGAATCCATTGAAGATAATTACTCTCATGATACTTGGTTGATTTAAGTTGTGTGCTTTTAATCAACTCATCTAATGTTTCATTGCCACTAGTCCATCCTTCAGTTAATAGCTTTGGGTCACATGATTGACACCATGAATAATAGGTATTATATCTATAGCAGATTGGACATTCCCCATATTCTTTGTTTCTTTTATTTGAATAATCATCATTTTGAAGAGTTCCAATTTCCATGTAATGCATTACAAAGATATATTCTTTTGTAATTGGGTCTTGCGTTAATCCATAAATATAAATTTTATCATGGAACTTTGTATAATTTTTGAACTAAAAAACAAATAAAATATTTAATTACAACAACAACAATCAATAATATTTTAATAAAATATTTACCTTGTTAAGAAATTCATCTGAAATATTCTGTGAATTATGTAGTTTTTTTAATGCCACAGGCATATCTTTATTAGTTCTTTCATTATTTTGATAATTTACACTTTTATAACCATTTAACCAAGTAGCTTTGGATATGGTTGCAAAACTATCTTCACCCATCTTTTCAATATTTGTTAAATCATTATAAGGAATCCATTGAAGATAATCACTATAATGATACTTGGTTGATTTAAGTTGTGTGCTTTTAATCAACTCATCTAATGTTTCATTGCCACTAGTCCATCCTTCAGTTAATAGCTTTGGGTCACATGATTGACACCATGAATAATAGGTATTATATCCATTGCAGGTTGTACATTCCCCATATTCTTCATTTCTAATATATGGGTCTTCATAACCTTGAAGACTTCGATTTTCTATGTAACCCATTACAAAGATATATTCTTTTGTAGCTGGGTCTTGTGTTAATCCATGAATCTTAATTAGAAATGATTTATCATAAAATGTAACATAGTTTCTGAACTAAAAAAATATATTGAAATTGAGAAAATAATAATTTGAAAAATCTGAAAACCAATAGATAAATAAAATAATTTACCTCATTAAGAAATTCATTAGTAACATTCTGTGAATTATGTAATTTTTTTAATGCCACAATCAAATCCTTACTAGTTCTTTTGTTATAATGATAATTTACACTTTTATAACCATTTAACCAGGTAGATTTGTATATAGTTGCAAAACCACATTCACCCATCTTTTCAATGTTTGTTAAATCATTATAAGGAATCCATTGAAGATAAAAATCATTACCATATGCAGTTGCTTTAAGTTGTGTACTTTTAATCAACTCATCTAGTGTTTCATTACCACTAGTCCATCCTTCAGTTAATAGTTTTGGATCACATGATTGACACCATGAATGATAGGTATTATATCTATTGCAAGTTGGACATTTTCCATATTCTTTGTCTCTTTCCCTTGAATATTCATCATCATTTTTGTCAGTAGAAGTATCATCAGGATGTTTATTGTCATTTAAAGTGTTTTCCATTTTTAAAAAAAATTTTTTTTTAGCATATCATATATATATGAACAAGTGGAACACAGAATAATATGTTACAACTTTAAACTTTGGTGACACGAAATTATTAATATTATCTAGCAAAATGTGGGTTCGTATATTAATATTGATATAAATTTCCCCGACCGGGTCCCTGCAAAATTATGTTATACATGTTTTTAAATTTTCTCTTGTATCTCATTATTGTGCTAATACTAAGCAAATTTTCTCACCAATTGCAACCCTTAATATATGCAAAAATCTCAATTTTGATCAGAAAGGTTCCTAACCACATATTCCCAATATGACGAATGGAAATATTTATAAAACAAACATCTCTCATATCAATTGTCAAAAAAAAAAAAATCATTTAGATTTTTCTCATTTCATTTTATCTTTTTTTGGTCTCCCTTAAGACCAGGTTGTCCGTTTTCACACAATCAAAATCAAATCCTAACAATTCAACGAAGATGCTCTGCTCATAACAACGTAAACACGTCATTTGGTATTAGCTAGTTAAAAATATACGCACAGTTGCTTGAAAATCGTGTAACACTAAAAAACTACAAAATATGGTCACGTCTAAAGACGATACTAAAATCAACGATCTTTGAAAGTCAATAATTACACAAAATTTTATGATAATGTAAAAATTAAATTGATAAATTTAAAGCTAAGGACCTAAGCTTCATTTCTATCTGTCTGCTTTTTTCATTGTCATAAAATTTTGTGGAGTTATTGGGTCTTAAAGTTGAGGCATTTTAAAATTTAAAATTTCAGACCCTCTTTTGTTGGCCAATTTACTTTTAATATTAATATTAATATTAATAATAATCATTCTGGTAAAATCACGCGATAATATAATAATTGAAAATGTAGTCAATTAAAATAAATTTGTAAATTTCATCATATCTTTATAATGGGTTGTGTTTCTAAAAACAAACAACCAATAATGGTTTGTTTGGTAGGAAAAGACATAAGATTGATACTGGAATTGCTGAATCGAATGAAAATTTAAAATGAACGTGTGTGTACCTTTAAATTTGAATGACAAGGAGAATCAGATAAAATGGAGAACGAATTCGTGCACCAAAAAGACAACCGTCGCACCGATTTATTTTGACTTCTTTAATATTAAAAAGAGCAGTCCACCAATAAAAGTGAAAAAATACATGCTTTCATACCAAAATTACCACCATCAATCCATTCAATCACTACCACACAGATGATGCAATTCTTACAACAAACAAAACCACCACCATTAACATCACCCCCCCCCCCAATTCAATCATTATAACCAACACAAATACTAGATCAGGAAATTAAATCTTACGTAAACCTACGCGGAGGTGTTACCAGAATCACTTGATAGTGTCGATTTTGACCCTCGGCGTAGGTTTTAATTCCTGATGATGTCACTACCTCCGATGCAACTACCTCTGGTGCAATTAGTATCAGTCAGAAATGGAGGAGACATGCATCATCAAGCAACTATGATTCCTATAAGAATGATTGTTAGATTTGTGTTTAATGCTAGATGAAAGAAAAACGGGCGGCGTGTGTGTGTGTGTGGAGAACCCTTTATAAAGAATTTTGCCGTATGGAAAGTCTTGGCCGTCTTGTAGTTTTGAAGATCTCCGAGTTTAAAACTTCCAAAGTTGGTTCGTTCAAAGTGTAACATGACGATGATACATTAGAACATATGCGAAAACAGATGGAGGACAGTCCTCTGCATTCTGCGCTCAAATGGAAAAATTACGACTTGGTAAATGTCTATGGAAATTTTCATTTTCATTGCAACTTACATGGTAGAACGACAACAGGTGACCCGATATTTTTGCACAATCCACCATTGGCTAGCTTAACTTTAAGTCAATCGCCTTTCTACTTGATGATGAATGAATTAAACACCGATGTGGAATTATTACCAACAAGCATTTTAAACCTCAAGATACTTAAAATTTTATATGCTAGAAAGTTTGAAATCTTATTATTATTAATTTACTATTATTAAAATCAAGGATTTCTTTTTCGGGAAACAACAAATTAATCCTCATAATCATTATTAGTTATGAAAATCAACACGCAGAGTTTTAAAAATAACCATAATGAGGATGTTGTGTAATGGTAATAGTTGAATAGCAGCATTAGTGGTGACGGTGGCAGAATTAGTGGTGGTTGTAGTGATGGTGATTTAATGGCAATATTTCAAGGTATAAAAAAAGGAGTGAAAATATCAGAAATTAAAGAAGTTTGATGTATAATTTGTAAATTCATAAAAAAAAAAAAAACAAATTGGATGTTGTTAAATCCTCAAGTGAGAGTTTATAGAGAACACATGCGTAAATTGTCAATTTAGGATTCTCTATTTGCCATTGTCTGGGATTTTAGATGATGATTAAATTATAAACATCCAAAAATTGATAGACTTCTTGTCTTAACCAAGAGTCTCCATCAATCGAAGATCTGAATATTCGTATAATACATGTACAATGACAACGTTAGCCGCCAGTCAATAACTAGTACATATTTAAAAGATAATAATAATTTATTAAATAATAGTAAATTTATTACATTAAATATTGATATAATACATAACATCAATTAATCTACAACTACTGCATTTATTACTTTCTTCTTCCCTCCCAATTTATTGTAATAACATAAATATAATAAAATAAAAATATAATAAAATAAAAAAAGATATAATATAACAGAAAAATAAAGATAAAAAAGTAAAAAAAAAAAAAAGGATTATTCGTAATCCAAAAAAAAAAAAAAAATTCTCGTCGAACGTAGTGAGTGATTTTTCAAGCTCTTAGTATACTAAGCGTCAATCTATAGTCGCCCAATGTTACATCGACTGATTTCTCTCTTGACGCATCCGCATCCTCTGTGATACCTATATAAAATTTTGAACTAAGTGTAAAGTAGATAAAGCTTTTAATAAGTGATGCATCAGATTTTATTGCTGGTGATATCAAAAACCAATCACAGGTCTGTTGATAGCGCAGGAACCAAGTATATTTACATGTGGTTAAAACACCATGTATTGTTTTTAGGTTATGCATTTCCTTCATAAGATTTTCGACGTGATATGCAAAACTATTGTTGTCCGAATGCAAAAAATTACTAGGTTTCTCAAGATCTTTCTCGTTTAAGGGTATGTCTTTGTCTGATTTTATTGATATTATTGAAAATATTCTCTCTTTGGGATCGAGAACCGTTGGTTGGTGTGATACAGTCCAATGGAATGGTTTTGTGACGTAAGTTTCTGTATTTTCATGATAAACAAAGTCCCTCGGATTATACATAGCCGTTTTTAGAGTATTTAGTATATTTCTTTCAAACAAACGCTCCAGTTGTTCCGCTGATTCATAAGTTAGTATTTGAACGGGATTTTTTTCGAGATCAATTTTTTTTATTTCATTAAGATACATATTATTCACGCTTTCTACAAACTTCGGCCAGACACACGAGGCATATGTACATTTTATTGGTCCAGTCCGTTCAAACCCTTCAAATGCGTATTGATAGTTATCAGAACATATAAACTCAGGAAGTTTTTGATCACAGATTTGTTCTTGTGTGAGAGATTCTGTTATAGTAGCTTCAGGATCGGACATTTTACAAATTTATTGACGAAGAATTCAGGTTTATTAAGAAATAAGGAATTAATCAAACTCTTTATTTTTTCATTTACACTCTGAACCTAAAGGCATATTTATAAGAAAGAAAAATAATACAAGAAGCTTTGAGATAATTCAATAAATTAATAATACGACGAAACTAATTAAATTACAAAAAAAACAATGAATGACAAAACAATTATTTAATATGTTGATAGAGACTTGATAAAGCTAAAACACGATCGCAACAAAAAAATAATAGCAATTTTACAATACAAATAATTTTAATGTTTAATCAATAAAATACTGGCAATAATACAAATCATTTTGCAGCCTCTCTATAATACAAAATTATTGTAAATAATTAATAAAACAATATCACGAATTTGTAAAATTTGAAATTAGTTACTTAACAAATAAAATTCACGCTAGATAACACGAATTCGAAAAATATAAAATCATGAAATTAACGCAAATTTGCTAAATAATTAATCAACAACAATAATACCAAAGTAATTACTAAAAGATAACGCGTGAATTGAAAAAAATTGTTGCAATTATTGGGAAATTTGTGAAACATCAAAATGTATAATTCACTCACTGCATTATGTAATTCGGTTTTTTTAAAGAATAACATGAATTATTTATTATTTTAATACATCTTTGGTGAGAGACTAGATACTTCAAACAATACTATAGTCACTTTTCCCATACGTGAATAATATAAAATTTTAAAGACGTAATTAGCAAGATAACTCAAGTTCAACCCGCATTTATTTTAAATCATTGCAGACGTAACCAAATCTTTTTTTTTTTTTTTTTCACTGGTATTATAATTATAAAATATTAATTGGCAGGCCTATTCATTACCAACCTGGGTAAACAATTATCATAAAAACTGCTCGGATAACCAATACGGTATATATGATATAAATTTGTATTGTTGCGCCGATAATAACATAAAAAATGTTGTCGTCAGGTAACTTACATAAAACCAGTTTATATATATCCAGTGATTTCTATCTCGTCATTATTTTAAAGTGAGGTGACTTGATTAATTTGATTAATTTTTTACTTGTTGGAATACATTATATAATCATTAAATATGTATTCGTAGTTTAAAATAAAGCAAAAACCAGTCTTCTGATTATTGTTATTATAACGAATAAATAACTTGATCTTTTCTTGTACCTCCATGACAAGAATTATTACCATTACAATTAGTTTTAAAATCATTACTATATACCATTACTGTAATTACTACACTATAGCGCCCCTTGTGTCAACGAAGCTGTTTATTATTTTTTCTCCATCACCATTATTGCCATTATTGTCATTAGTATGAAACATTGATGTATATCTACCAGAAAATTTGTTGACTCATATCAGGATCGGTGCAGAAAATTACCCGGTAATAGAAACGAAATAGTGCTGTGAGGTTTATGGTGCTGTCGTTCTTGTTGTTGTCGTTCTTCTAGTTGTTGTTAAACAAATAAAAAAAATTATTATTGTTACTTCTGATGATATTTATTATTATTATTATCTGAAAATTCTTTTAACGTTTTCATCAATTCTCGCCAGTAAGGAACCTTCGGAAGCCTTGGACGATATCCACTTTTAGAATATTGCTCAAAGGGTTAACGTGAACCTGAGTTGTCGAGTACAATCAGTGGAATAAAAAAAACCACATGGAAGCATAACCGAACCGGATATCTGCTTTCGAATCGGTTTACAATTTCCAAACTCAGGCACAAAAAATACACCAGCCAATATTCCAAATTTTAAATCGTAATAGCGGTTTTTTTTTAAAAATTTTATTAATTATTTAAATAATCCTCCCACACACACACACATCACCACCACACCATAATCATCAACACTCCGATTCTTATATTAATATTAAAAAAAGTGGTTTGAATCCGGTTTCCGTCAACTCAAATACAAATAATAATAATCGTTAATATTAATATTAATTATTTATAACAATAATAATAATAAATAATCCCAAAAAAAAAAAAAAAAAAGTGTATTAATATTAATATTAATATAGCGCAAAGACACAATAAGATTTACGGTCACGTGGTTTGTGAAAAACGGAGCAATAAATAACAATAATATATATTAATATCTTGGTCATAAAAAAAAGTAAACAACAACTTATCATCCAAGAAACATTTGAAAAAAAAATGATGGTGATGGAGATTATTGTCCAAAACTCATCATCATTCTAGTTATTATTATAAAATTAAAAACTCTGCCAATAAACTTCGAAGGACTTGACGAATGATATTGGTGATCGCAAGTCAAATACTTGGAATTGGTAAATATAGGATTTCTTCAAGTAGTAAGAAACGTTCTAACATTCCATGATATTGAAAAATTCACCCACCAACAACATCCTTGGATGATAGATGACAACTATCCCGCCATCAACACTAAAATACCACCACCACCACCACCTACCTATTTATTCTGCTCGTATCCACCACACATTCAACAAAATCTGCCAGGTAAATATATTATTGAGGTTGTGGAAATTTCTGGAATTCTTGTTTTTATACAATGATAAAGCATATTTAGTAGACGAGATAAATACTTTTTTCACAATCAATACCTGATAATGTAGCAAACTCATATGTGTTGAAAGGAATAAATAATAATAATAAAACTAATAAATAAAAGAAATAGTTTGAAACAACAGCTACATCGAATAACAACCGCAGTTTATGCATCATAAAAAAGTTGTCATGGAATCCAAATAAGATTTTTGCATCAAAGTTGTACAAAGACTGCCAAAGATGATTATTATTTTTCGTAAAGTTCTATCGTTTGGGTAAAATTTATGATTTATATCAATCATCACATGTATAAAGTATTAATTCTTTGTTTTAATATCATTTATTGGTCGAATAATTGAAAATTGTTGTTTAAATCGCAACCGCAGTTGATTCTGAAAGTAGCTCATCTAATATCAAACCTTCTATATACCGTCAAACTCAAGCACAATCTCGCAATGTAGATGTGTGTATATATATATATATATTTACGCTATTATCATGTCCCATTATTACTACGTATTACATGCTCATATAATCAATCATCTTTAAAGTTAAACAAAAAGAAAAAAATTCCAATTTCAAATTTGTGCTAATCACTCCTTCACTCTCCCATAGATTCATCAGGTAATTGGGTGTTTTGTCTAATCACATTTACTTTGGTGATTGTGGCACTCTTTTGAAGTAAAGGTTCCAATGTGATTATATATATATATATATTTCTCTTGGATCCAATTTGAAAATTTCCCAAGTGAATTAGGATCTCAACCAGATTCTTATTAGATCAGATTCTTTTTTAAAAGCAAAATCATCAATCAACCACATATGATATGTCCAGTCCCTGTTCAGATCCACAGTACAATGGAAAATTCTTGTTTGATAACTCCAACTGATAACAAGGACGAGTCTATGGTTTTGAATGTTCCAATGTTTGGTTCCTTTATTGGTTCTCTTGCTAACATTGCATCTCAATTAAAGCATGATATGTTACTTTACTATACACTATCTTTACGTATTCTAATTTCTATCTCAACGCCAATAAAATTTCTGTGACAAAGTCACTTTCACTATATATCAACCAACCAACCAACCAACTATATCAATAATATAAAGCGAGAGCGATTTCTACAAGTGTAAAAAATTCATGATCTACTTTTGATTTTAGATACACCGGTCATATGATGTTGATTTATGGCCAATCAAAATAATTAATGTTCTTTTCCCAAAAAAAAAATATTATTTAAAAAAAAATTACTCGATTTCGATCAAAAATATTAATAATAGATACAATAATATATAATTCATAAATTAAAAAAAGAAAAAAAAAGATGGTTGTTTGTAAATATTTTATTGAAGGACGTTGTAGATTCGGTAATTCATGTCAGTATGAACATTCTGGTCAACCCTCCTCGTCCTCGTCTTCCTTTTCATCAACTCATCATCAGCAACAATCACGTAGTACTGGTCAAAACAACATATACTCACGATTAGGCTTCTGTAAGTTGAAAGGAGAAACATTCACATATATATATATAATTCACTTATTTATTGATTGATTTTGATTTTAGTATAAATTTAATTTATTTATTGTTTTCTAATAAATTCAGCGGCGAAACAAAATAATGAGTATACAAGCATAATTTTTATATATACATACATACACATATATACACATTTATTTATTTTTTATTTTCTCCATTAATTAAATTAAATTAAATTAAAATTGAATTATTAAATTAATTAAATTGTTGAAGGGCCGAAGCAAATTTAAGAAAAGACTTGATTGAAGAGAGACCGATATATCGATATTCAGTATTTGCTCCAATGAAAGACGAACCTAACATGATAGAAGGAACAGATTTTTCACCGGAAGAATTAAGATTAGAATATTATAACATTAACAATACGTATGGAAACGACGCACAATATGTACGTGCCGTAATAATTCTTCGTTTATAACGACAAAATGTTTAAATTAATTAAATAATAATAATAATATTATTATTATTGTTATAATGTTAAATAGCAACAAGGTGTAAGAGATTTAGAAGAAAGAATGCAAAGTAAAATTGATTCAATACTTAAAGATGTTAGTGGTGCATGTAACGAACATGAATTAAAGAAACAACAATTAAAACAGCAACAACAACAACAACAAACGGCATCATCATCGATATTTGGAGGTGGATCGATTAATAATAATAATAATAGTTATGGAGGAGTGGGGGGATTTCAACAACAACAAAATACACCAAGCATTTTTGGCACATCGTCTTCTTCTTCTCTAACTAATAATATCAATCCATTTGGCGGCGGTGGTGGTGGTGCAAATATGGGCGGCTTCGGTAATAATGGATTTGGTGGCGGTGGTGGCAGTAGCGGCGGCGGTAATACATTTGGCGCGGGAATGGATCTAAATTATGCTCTAAATGGTAGTGGTAATGGTGGATTAGGATTTCAATCACTGCAACAACAACAGCAACAGCAACAACAGCAACAACAACAACAGCAACAGCAACAACAAGCTTCGACGTTTTCACAACAAAAAACGACCGGGTTATTTTCGTCGCCATCTTCTTTGTTGTCATCATCGACTACTAATTCGTTTGCACAACCACAAGGTTTTAATCTTCAATCAAATACTGCTAATAATAACAACACAATGAATCCAAATACTGACAATAGTAATAATAATAATAAAGGATATGATCTTTATAACTTTCCAGAAATACTTTAATTATAATATTAATATTATTATTATTATTATTATTGTTGTTGTTGTTGAATATTAATTAGTGATGAGTAATTAGTATTAATTAATTGTAACAAACAAAGCATTGGTCACCATTATGATTATCTATTTATTATATATATTTATATATATTAATCTTCTATTTCTATCTTTTTTTTTTTTTTTTTGACTTTTTTAAATAAATAAATTTACATATTCTTTGATATCTTTGACGTCGTTTGGATTGTTGGCATGTAAAGAAGGTAGACGCGTTTTCACGTGATCACATAAAGAATGTTTTAGTGAAAAGAGAATCCCTCCCCTATCACTGGTGTGGTTATTATTATGTGATTGCGGTGTGTATATGTATGACAAATAAACAATTTTCCGAAAATGTAAATATTTACATGGTGTAAATCTTGATTATTTATTATTATTATAATTTTTTTTTCTTTTCTCAAATTAATTAAATTAAAAAAAAATGAGCTTTGGTAAAGAATTAAAGGTAAACGTTTAAAACAGATACGCGCAAGTTTCCGCACGCATATAATAATGTATTTTTTTTTTCCAAAATTAATTAGGATCAATTTTCAAATGTAAATCAATTCGTTCAAGGTGGAATACAATTTTTAAACGAATTTAGAGATTTTCTAAAAGAGCGAGCACAAATAGAAAAAGAGTATGCACATAAAATAGAAGGTCTTGTAAAGAAACATTCAAGTAAGCGAGACAAAAAAGTAATTGTAATGTCTATTGGTGAATCGGCTTCTTCACTTGCAACCGATTTCGATATTAATAAAGATTCAAGGTATTATTTCTGGTTCATTATTGATATTAATATTAATTTACTTGCGTTACTGATATGTCATGTCTTATAAAATGTATAATTAACACGTATTTGTAAAAGTACAACATTAAAGGCATGGATGACTCTTCTTGAAGAAACTGATAATATTGCTAAAGAGAAATTAAAATTGTCAGAGACAATAACATCTAGTATAATGGAACAAGTTAAATTAGTTTCAACAAAGAAAGAAGAAATTCGTAAAAAAGTAAAAAATGAAATTAATTGATCGATCGATCGATTTTACAAATAATAATAATAATATTAATAATCAAATTTTTAAAACATGATTTGTTTATTAAATAATTTAGCATTCAAATTTCGCACAAAAATTAGCATCTGACAGAGATAAAATATATTCAGAAAAACAAAAGGTACTCTTATATTATAATATTTATTATTATTGGATTATTTATTTATTTATTATTTGTTTATTTGAACAAATTTACAGGCTAAATCACGATATGATGAGTGTAGCGTAGAAGCGCAAAATTCACAACAAAAACAATCAAGAGCAGATGAAAAATTATTAGATAAAGTAATATAATATAATGGTGAAATAATAATAATAATCATTTAATAATTATAGTAATAATTTATTCTTCAAAAAAAAATTTTTTATTTATTTGTTTATTTATTTATATTTATATTTCTTTTATATCTATATTTATTTCTTATACTTTTTATATTTATAGTTACGAAAACAAGCAGAACATGATCTTATTGAGATGAATAACTCCAAAGTAGGTTGATAAGTGGTTAATTGATGTATTTGATATGATAAATTTCTAATAATAATATTTTTAAATTAGAATTTATATGTTTTATCAATTCGAGTCGCAAATGAAGTTAAAAAAAAATATTATAACAGGGATATACCTGCTTTAATAGATGTAAGTGATTAATTATTATATCATGAATGGTCCTAATAACAATGTTTAATAATAATTATTATTATTACTGTTGTTGTTGTTATTATTATTATTATTAATAGCAATTACAAGATCTTAATGAAAGTAGAATAAATGCATTAAAACAAATATGGGATGATTATGTGGATTATGAGTTATCATCGCTGAGAGAGTCAAAGCAACATCTTGAATTAGCACGTCAAGTCATTAGAGAAGTCGATAGTCGTACTGATTCGGAGCTTTTTGTGGAATACAATAAAAAAAATTGGGAGGAACCATCAGATTTTGTATTTGAAGATTCTGTCAATCACAGTAATAATGTATGTGATAATATGGTGTGGCCTAAAATATATTGGTGTATACAACTAATTTATATTTGTTTATTTAACCACTTTATAGGATGAATTAGTTGATGACGAAAATTCTAAAGTGTTTCTTAATAATAAACTTTCAAAAGCAAAGCGAAAATTATACACTTTAATTCCTGAAATTGAAACAAAAAGAAAACATATCGATGGAATGGATTCACTGAAAGAAGCATATGAAAATAATCCAAAGCTTGGTGGAGTTGATGCTGTAACTGATGTATGCGTATATTATAATCTTGATAATATTTGATATATTTTAATTATTAATAAACTAATATATTTGTTAATTATAAAAGAATTTACACGAGACAATACGAGAAGTTACAATATTGGAAACAATGAAGGCAAAATATCAGACTGAAGTGGATTCCATTGTTCAAGTGGTTGGTGGTAAGCATATGTATTTTTTGTATATGTATTTATTTATATAGATTCGTATGTATTTATATCAATTTATTCATTCATTAACTCAGATATTGGAAATGATAGCCAATCTCACGATTTCAAAAGTGCTTCATTTACTATACCAACAACTTGTGATCTGTGTCAAGCTACCATATGGGGAATAGCAAAACAAGGTTTCACTTGCAAAGGTATCTATCATATATATTATATACTATATGTTGTATAAATTATTTGGATTATAAATTATAAATCATAAATTCGTATTGTAATAATAATAATTTGCTGCTATTATTACTACAACTACACATCATAATAACATTAATACTACTATAAAGAATGTGGATATAATTGTCATGCAAAATGTGAGATGAAAGTACCGCCAACTTGCACAAAACAAAAAGGAGTAATAAAAAGAGGGCTTGTAAATAGTGGAACATTTTCGTCAAATACAATATCTCCTTGGGGAACTTTTTCCAGTAATTTCTAATAATTTTTTATATAAATAAATCTATTCGATATATATATATTTCGTTATTCATTTATTTTATTTTTGTAGGTGCATCCAATTATAAAGTAGAAGGATCAACATCTTCACCTCCATCATCATCATCATCGTCTAATGAAAAGGGTGGCGATGATGATGACGATGATGGTGACGGTGAAGAAGGTGAAGCATGGTTAGCAAAAGTATTATACGACTATACTGCTGATAGTGAGGTTGAATTAACAGTAACTGCTGGCGATATCATAACAGTCATTGCACAAAACGGTAAATATAATTTCATACAAGAGGTTTTTAAAAAAAAATAAAAAAAAATAATACTTATTATATATTTATCTGTATATATAGATGGAAATGGATGGGTTAAAGTAAATAATATTATTTATTTATTTATTTTCTAAAAAAAGTTTAAACTATTAAATTTAATTAATTAATTAATTAATTTTTTACAAAATTAAAGGCTACTTTTAATGAACAAGAAGGTTTGGTTCCTGCTGCATATATAGAGTATCAAACATTATCTAGTGATTTTGGTAGCTAATTTAAAAATATTTAATTTAAAACTTGATTTAATCTAATAAATTCGATTTCATTATTTAAATTATTCAAAATTTTTTTTCTTATTCAAAAAGTTAAAGTTCTTTATGATTATGAAGCTCAAGTACCTGAAGAACTTACAATAAAAGAAGGCGATGTTATTGAAATAACTGATCGTAATGTCGCTGATGGTTGGTGGGAAGGTAATTCATACGTGCATATATGATATATGTTTAATTTGGTTGAATTGCAATTCTAAACAAATTTAATTTTTGTCATTTGTTCATTTGTACCATTTATACTTTTTATTCTTAGGTAAACTTAACGGTGTCACTGGTCAATTTCCTGCCAATTATGTTACATTGATGGATTGATGATCGAAGAACATGTTGTATATTTATTATTGTTATAATTATTATAATATTTATTTAAGATCGTATCATTGTTATTATTATATTACATTATATTTTATCATTATTAATATGGCATATTATAAAATACATACATAATATAATTTTTTTAAAATTTTATATGTAGTAAAATAAATAATCAGCTCAAACAAGAATTATTTATTGTGATTTTAATTTTTAATCCAAAATTTTATTTGTTACATAACAAATAATAAAGTCATGTCCATTGGATGTGATCTTTATATATATATAAAACAATTAATTATAAAGAAATTTATGAATTAGTGAGTGAATGAATGAATGAATGAACAAACGAACGAAACGAACGAAACGAACGAATGAACGAACGAGTAATTTTAATGATGATGATGGTAAATCTACAATTTTACTTACGAGCTAAGTTGCGGCTTTTGCGAATATTTTTCTGCTAAAATATCTCTAATATAATTTAATAATTGTTGATATGATATATTTCTATTCGATCTTAATCTAAAATAAACAAATTATTGAAATAAATTGTTTTCAAATAATTATTAATTTTTTTGATAAAAACACTTATTTGGTGCAAGTAAGAAAAGAAAAACTAACGTTTTTATGAATGCGTATGACATTGCTCCTGTGCTTTGTCCCGCTTCATTAGTATCTGCAGAAGTTTGTATATCTTTACACCTGATAAAAAAAATTTTTAAAAAATTAATTAATACAACAACATTCATTCCAATCCTGTTTGATTTCACCGTTTCCTTTCCTACGCTTTCTCCTCCTTCCCATTCCCCAACCCCCTCTTCCCCTTTTCTACTTTCATCCTTTTCCCAATCGCTAATCATATACATACCCACTAAACATTATTACATCAGCAGGACTTGATTTATTTTGTTTATTCCTTTGAGAAATTTTATTACCCGATACTACTTTTTTACCAAATGACATCAAAGTTGTTTTTATTCCGGTAATATCACCTCTCAAATACGACTTTCCAACGGTTAGTATAGCATTTCCTCCGTCTGAAATAATACTTGGTTCTTTGATCATTCCACGAGTTGAATATACGTATGGTAGATCGAGAGCTGTACCAGAATGGCACGAATCAAATATGGCTGTTAATCTAACCCCAGGTGGTAACGGTCGAACCATAATTGCATGCATGTCCTAAATATATATATTATATAAAGCAAATATATTTTTGCGTTAAATGAAGTTTTATAATCATGGTTTTTTTTTAAAAAAATTAATTACATCATCAATAATTGTCCCATTTCGTTTAAAATCTACTGGCATGATAGATTCATCGTATCCATCCTCTTCATCGCCATTTCTATCTTTTTCTTGACCACCGTGTCCACTAAAATGAAAGAAAAATCTAAATTAAAAAAATAAAAGATAATTAACATTTATCACAAGTAATTATAGGATATTTATAAATAATAATAATAAAAGAAATTTTTTTTTATATATTTACGAATCATTTGCAGCTGCACCATTCACCAACCAATGCATCGCTTTTATAATATTTGCTCTATTTGGAATATTACTTGGATTTGTTTGATCATCTGTCAATATCACCATGTCACTTTCACGAAAACTATACAACTCTATTAAAAATTTTTTTATGTTGTTTACATCATTTATACAGCCTTTTAACAATATCAATAGGATGTGTGATATATATGATGAATATTATCAATATTAATATTTATTAAAATAAAATTTAAATTAAATTGATTGAATTAATAAAAAATAAATCAAACAACCTTTCAATTCATATGGTGTGTTAAAATAATTAATTCCAATCAATAATGCTCTTTTTCTACCACTGCATTTTGATAATTGATAATTGAACGGTGGTCTGCCTGGCGTTTCATGTGTAGCAGATGTTGGAGGTGGCGGTGGTCCAGGTGGTGGTTGATATTTAGTAGTTGTTAAAGGTGGTGGTGGTCCAGGCGGTGGTTGATATTTAGTAGTTGTTAAAGGTGGTGGTGGTCCAGGCGGTGGTTGATATTTAGTAGTTGTTGAAGGTGGTGGTGGTCCAGGCGGTGGTTGATATTGAGTGGATGTTGGAGCAGATGTAGTAGCAGATGTAGTAGATGTTGGGGGTGGTGGTCCAGGTGGTGGTTGATATTGATAATAAGGTGGTGGTGGTTGAGTTGAAGGTGGTGGTGAAGGTGGTGGTAAATAACTACCACTATTACGATTATTATTATCAATAGGCGGCGGCGGTGGTCCTGGTGGTGGTTGATATTGTGTAGACGTTGGAAGTGATGGATAACCGTTATTACTAGTAGGTGGCGGATAAGTTCCAGTTGATTGTGGAAATGGAGGTGATGGGTAATTGTAATTACTGGATAATGGTGGTGGTGGACCTGGTGGTGGCGCATATCCACCGACTGTTGATGGGAATGCTTGTGGCATAACGAAACCTCCAGTTGAATTTGGATATTGCGGATATTGCGGATATTGCGATTGTTGCGAGTATTGCTGTTGTTGTGGATATTGCGGATATTGTGGATATTGTTGTGTAGGAGGTGGTTGATGATTTGGTTGCTGTGAACCTGGATAACTCGGATTTTGTTCTTTTCCGTATTGATTTTTATATTGTTGTCCTGGATACATTTTTTATTCTTTTGATTTTTTATTTTTTTTTCTTGGCTTGGTAATATATTGGTAATAATAGTAAATGAAATTGATGGAAGTAGATCGTGAATATATATATATATTTAAAATTGATGTGGTACCAAATGACACACAAGACAGGGAATAGTAAGAATAAAACTCACAAAAATATACTAATAAAATCTCAATTGCTTCTACATCAAGTTACACACCAAAATCGATGAAAATGCAGAAATAAAAACTATTGTTATCGCAATTTTGTCATTTTTCGTGTTACCATTAATATTAACAGTGTTGAATTTCAATTGGACATCTATAGAAAACACCTAGAGACCTATTCTTAGTCACAATTCATATGATTTTCAATCAAGTTGTTTAAACTTGCTTTATACTTGTTTTTTTTCTGTTAACGAGATAAAAATCCAAGAGTTGACTGATACAGGAGTATATCAAGATCCAGTTATATAAATGAATAAGAAAGTAGGCTCGACAATGAATTATTAACGAAAATGATATAAAAATTTAAGAAAGTATTTGCGCTTTGATCAATAATATAAAAAACAAATTTTGTTAATTATAAAAGTCAATATTTTGCCAATCACTTCTCTGCATTAGTATTATTATTATATCCGATAGAATAATCCTACGTATTATTTTACTATTACTATTTCCCGAAATAGGTTAATCCTACCGGAAATTGTCCGAATCAGGTAATTAATGTTACTATTAGCATTAGTATTAGCAGTCGCGTGACATTTTTCACTGATCTATAGGAGGTTGTAAAATTTGGACGACCTGCATCATAGTAAAATTTTATAATCGAATGTCTTCACCCCTCGTTTGATACCCTTGCTGTGTAGCAACCACACCAAATTTGAGATATAACTTCTTCATCATATGTATCTGCTTTAAGAAAAATTTTAAGGCAGGTTGTTAATAAAACCGAAAATAATCTGACCCTCAAAATCAAATTTTGCCTTTATATTCATATATGTAAAAATTTGTTTGAAGCATCCAATTGCAAGTATAAGTAGAAATAAAATGTCCAATATAAATATTTACAGATTTTTGATCACTTAGGTGTGTGTCTTTTATAATAAATAAATAGATATTAAAATTTTTCTTTACCTATATACATAAGTAATTAGAATAATAAACAAGCAACAATAATGATTAAATTAAAAGGTGCTTTATCTCTGACTTTATTCATTTAATTATTTATCATAGCGATGTTATTAAATATAAGTTAAAAAAAAGAAATTTATAAATAATAAACATAACTATTTAATGATTGATAAAACGTTTATTTTTGTAAACTTGCTTTGCAAGCTTCATAGATCTTGTCCTTAACGCTTGCTTCAACCACTCCTATACAAACTATTGAATAATTGATAAAACGTTCATTAGTATATTTTGCAAGTTCCATAGATCTTGTCTTTAACACTTACTTTGATCACTCCTACACAAACTATTGAATAATTGATAAAACGTTCGTTAGTATATTTTGCAAGCTTCGTCCTTAATGCTCACTTCGATCACTCCTATACAAACTATTGAATAATTGATAAAATGTTCATTAGTATATTTTTCAAGCTTCATAGATCTTGTCCTTAACACTTACTTCGAACACCTACATAAACTGGAATCTTAATCTTTATTGTCATTCTCAAAAAAGATGATTCGTTGTCGTCGTTTGCTATTTGTTGCTACTAATATTATTGTTGGATGTTGTTATAACAACTACTGATTGACGGATATTCATAATAATCATTAAATGAAACCTTAATCAATATAAAGTCAGAAATATAAAACGATCACTAACAAAATAAATACCTTTAATTTTTGCTGAATTCCATCTACATAAAATTCTTCATGACTATTAAATTTCTATAAAATAGTTTTACTATCAAGTCTTTTAAAGCGATATTGAAAAATAACCTGAGCTTTGAAGTGAAAAAGTAATACCATTTTTGAATAGCCGTGAATTCATGTAGATAAGATCTTTCAGTATGAAAAAGTATTCATTAGAGCTTTAATGGAGTACTTTCATTTTACTCTAACAACGAAGTTGGTGTTTATTATAAAAATAACGATATGTCACACGACCATTAGTGTAGTGAGATAGTAATAGATTGACTGTTTCAAATGTTATCAAAACATTACACAAGCAAATAATCAATATAAATTTTCCATCTAAGGAAACTGATTTCCACCATTTATACTATTTAAAAATCCATAAATGAAAATGATAAAACGCGTTGAGGTTTGCAAAGAAATAAAGATCCACTTCATTTTTTCAAGCGAAAGATTCGAACGAAAAGAGAAAAAAGTTACTGATACAAGTTGCCAGAATGTTTGTCTTTAAAAATATTATTTGTACATATGTAAACTCGATAAGTCAGTCATGTGGGGGTGAGCTCATATGACCGACTTATCGAATTAAATTACTTAAATATTAAGAAAATGGGGTGAAAATTTTGGCCGACTTATCGAGTGACCGAATTATCGAGTTTACATATGTAATGTCATTTTTTCGTTTTGTTTATCATGTATCAACCTTGGGTATAAATGGAAAATTTACCAGAACTTTTAAATAAAATATTTAATTATAATGCGCGATATTCATGCACTCTAGTCAATAATGCTACATTAATTTATGTATGATGGACTGAATTTAGAATTATTTTACAGCAATGAAGTAAAACCAAAAGTTTAAATACTGTGCAGTTTAATGATGGCCGTAAACTTACTTTTTCTAATGATACATTGGGAATTCTAATTAATAAATTAAACCTTTAAAAATAATTATTATTAAAATGGTAAAGGATATAACATTTTCGTCAATTTATCAATTTATGAATTATTGTATTTCATTCTTTGAATTCATTAATACATAATTATATTTTTTTCTATCAAATTCTTGGATGTATAAATTTCTTCTAAAAGTTTTAGATTTATTACTTTTTTAGAAATCAAATTTAGAATTCGTGTGTAAAACAGATTAATCAATAAAGCAAATGACTTTTAGTGATTGTATCAAATTAAAATGATATTCAAATAAAGGCACATAGATATAAAAGCAGTAGTAATGAATATTTCACAGCCTGTTACTTAGTGTTTACATATTTATATATCTTTTTCATTTTTTACATTTGTTTAAAGCGTGGATGATGTTGTTATACCAATATTTGAAAAGATTTCAAATATTGCAACCAAAGCTTATGAAGCTTATAAAAATGTAAAATACTTCAAAAAATTATCTACAGAGATATATGATAGAATAGAAGCAGGAGCACATCATTTTAAATATCTGCAAAGACATTAAAGAAAAATTTAGGGATAAAGATTCTATTGATAACCTTCAACGTTATGTCAATGCAGTGACTAGTCTTACAAACTTGCTTGTTGAATTTTCAAAGCATTCATTAAATTATAAAGATAAAATCATTGAAAAAATAAAAAGATATGATGAGAACCTTGAAACAGTTGAAAACTTATATGTACTAGTTGAAGAAGGATTCAATGATGTATCCCAGGTAATAATAGAATCCAACAACAATAATAATATATATTTTTTTTATTTTAATAGACAACGGCATCAATGAAAAACAATATGGACAATAATATGGAGTTTCCAATGGAAATGGTTGTAGGGGTTAACAAAAGCATTAAAGAATTAAGCAAAAAAACAGATCAATCTGATTTTAAAAAGTGAGTTCTCAGATAAAGTTTTTGATGATTATAAATTAAAAGATCCACTATCAGGTGAGGATACAAGACATTGCAAAGTTTTTAAAAAATTATTTAATAGGGTTTAACCAGTTGCTTGTAAACCATTTGAAGCTTCAACAAATGAAAAGGAAAAGGAATTATTCAATGGATATTTGACAATCTTAAGTAACTTACAACATTCAAATAGTGTTATAGCATTTTATGGTGTATCATGTGTTGATGGTAAAGATGTTTTGGTATTTGATTGGGTTGAGTTAGGAAGTTTAAAAGAAGTATATGAAAAAAATCCTGTGATCACTTGGAAGGAAAACTTAAGATTGCTCATGATATATGCCTTGGACTTCAATTTATACATGAATGTCAACTTTTTCACTGTGATGTTAGATGTGAAAATATCTTGGTCATGGGACCTGGGCTTGCAACACCAAAAATTACAAATTTTTTCCCAAGTAGAAAGCAGATGGATATGAGCAAAAAAATTCCATCATTAAATGATATCATGCCTTGGATGGCACCTGAAAAACCGGATCTCAGAGGAAGATATACAACCAAATATGAGATTTATTGCTTTGGTATGCTTCTATGGGAGCTTGCATTTCAACAAGTTCCATATTTGAAAAGATTTAATAGTGATTATGAAGAAATTTCTCAACATATCAAGAGTGGTCAGCAAGAATATTTAAATTTTGATAAGTCAGATGAAATTCAAAGATGTTTTAATCATAATTTCTAAAGGTAATGTGATTTATTATATATTATATAAAATATTGATAATTAAAAAATAAAAATTGCTAAATGATTGATCAAAATCATTTTTTAATAGCTTGGCATAAAAACTTGAGCCCTGTCCAAATATGCTAGATATTCTTAGAATATTGGAAAAGTTATACAAAAAAATTATTTTACAAAAAACAAGTCACATGCTGAGAATACAACTGATAGAAGTATTGGTGATGATTATGATTTTGAGTTTGCTGATGAATTCAATAAGAATGATACTTGTGAACTTGATTTCAAAGAGATTGGAATATCAACATTGGAGGATGCCATAAAACTTCACAAGGAATGTGCTGATGAATCAAGAAAGCAAGCATGGAAATACTTTGAATATCATTCAGATACTTTAAATAATTTTACAGTAAAATATTGGAAAGGGTATTATTTGTTGGAAGGGCTTGGTGGAGTTAAAAAAGATCCAAAGAAGGCAATAGAATTATTTAAAGAGGCAGCTGATAATGATGTTGCTAGTGCACAATTTCACTATGCATTTCTCATATCACAAAAGGTGTAAATTATTATAGAATGTCAGCTATGAAAAATCATGATCCAGCAATTAATAAAATTCAAGAGTTAAAAATAAAAATATATAATTGAACATTTTGTTATTTCGTTATTTATTTATTATCTTATTTTATATTATTATTGTATTGTGAAATAGTAAATCTTGGACCTATCAATTACCTGATTAATGTCGACCAATTAGAACGAACTTACTACGGAAGTCATGTGATGCGCTAAAGATTAATGACCATCTTTCTATATATATACCGTTGAAATGGTGCGCCACACATTGCGTAGTGTCACACTAAAAAATATTCCTATTCATATTTCTATATTTATATTTTATTAATTTATTCAGCTGATGCAAATATTTATTTTGAATTATTAATCATAACTTTGTAATGCTCAGTTGACCCAAATATTTTATTAAGCATTAATAAGCATATATTATTGGAGAAAAGAATAGCACATATCATGTTATTTGTACTGACCCAAGAGGTATAAATACACTTTGCTTTAGACCAAGTTAAAGGAAGAATTAATAATCATTGTTAATATTGTTGATAACAACCTTGATAACAATAACATAATAATAATAACTCTTAATAAATATATATAACCTTACATAAAATAGTCATTGACTGCAATCAACTACTAAACCCAATATGGTTGACCCCCAGCCTTTCTGATGATTAATGGTCTGGCCAACCTTTAATTATTAGTTGGGAACCCTTTTAATTATTCAGTTACATCTCAAGGGGACGCCTTTGGGATATAGTTAGTTAAATAACCTATACAGGCAACTAAGCTGTA
Organism: Entrophospora candida; assembly: GCA_910592215.1. Classification (NCBI taxonomy): domain Eukaryota; kingdom Fungi; phylum Glomeromycota; class Glomeromycetes; order Entrophosporales; family Entrophosporaceae; genus Entrophospora; species Entrophospora candida. The sequence continues at coordinate 23,441 of CAJVPN010000558.1, forward strand.
AGATAAAAGTAACTTTGACCATAAGTCAGTGAGTAGGGCTGTGTGTCATATAAAAGGAACATTGACCATAAGCCAGTGAGTAGGCTGTGTTCAAACAAAGGGACATCCAGGTGAGTAGGCCGTAAGATAGTGGAATCAACCATAAGTCAGTGAGTAGGCTGTGTGTTGAACATAAAATAACCTATTAAATAGGAAACTCGGATTGCATGCTTGCAGTATAATTATTAAATGACTAATAAATTAAAGGTTATGGATTTACTTACATTTAGGTTGACATGTGCAGTATAATTGACATTTTCAATAATAATAATATAAACAGTATGAATATTTTTTCTTCAAAACCATAATAGTATTTATTGATGATTTATCAATATTGAGAAATGGGAAATTTTTACAAAACAAACATTAAAAAGAAAATTCAATCAATTAAAACATCATTTTAACATTTAGGCGAACATATTCTTTTCCATGTTAGCTTGCATACTCAATGGTTGTTTGTCAAGATAATAGTTATTGGCATAGATTGGGTGTTATTTATTTATCAATTTACTATTTTTCTATTTTAAACAAACATTAAAAAGAAAATCTAATCAATTGAAACATCATTTAACAATTATGCAAACATATTCTTTTCCGTGTTAACTTGCATATTCAATGGTTGATTCTGCCAAGGTAATGGTTATTTAGTCTACAGTTTGATTAATTATTGTTATGTGATCATTAAACAAAAATCAACATCAAATATCATCTAATGGGTAATAATACTATCATAAATAATAATTCTATAGTACCTTGTACCTTTTCGTGTGAAGAAAAATATGTATTAAGCATGAAAATAAATTCTAATTGTAATTCATAATTAATAATCCTATAGATTAGTTCCTTATAATTAAAGTCAAAATTATTCTAACGCAACCTTCCAAGTGGTTATATAAGTAGCAATTTGGTATAATTGTTACAGTTGAGTTTGCTTTTTTCTGCACTCTAGCTCTCAAATAAGTGTGAAAAAAGAAAAAATTTCAAAATAACCAATATTTGAGCTAGCCTCTTCTTTAATGGCTGTTAAAAAGTTCTAGTTTAAGCTCTGGAATTTTATTATGGTTGAAAAATTGTTTACTATAAAAAATTTTTTTTTCATGATTTTTTATTTTTTTTTAGAAATGTGATAATGAATTTCAAATCAATCAAAAAATTAGGTTTGTGTGACAATCTGAAATAATATCATTAATATTAAGGCTCCAAATGAATCAATGAAATTTGAACCAATTCAAATCAAATCAAATCACTTAATTTTTGATTCGTTTCATTCAAATCAAATTCAAATCAAATTGAATTGTACTTTGATTTGATTTGATTTGATTTGATTTGAACTGATTTGAATATATAATTTGATTTGAACAGATTCGAATTCAGATTGATTTGATTCAATTTGAACAGATTAGAATATATAATTTGATTTGAATGGATTCAAATATATAATTTGATACAATTTGAACTGATTCAAATATACATGCAGCCCAAATTATAATCGTGTAGTTATCCGCAAAAATACCCGCAAATTTGCGCAGTATTTTGTGAAACCGTGAGAATATTCGAAAAT